>JAKTPZ010000183.1:0-10705 GCA_030579215.1 Maudiozyma pseudohumilis
TAGAGCATCAGCGGCAGCAATTTGTTCGGCAATTTTTTTATTAGAACCGCGACCTTGGCCAAGATACGAATGTGGTCTGTCCAGAACATGACAACTTGAATAGAAGTCATTTAATCCAATCTGGACAGTAACATATTTTGGAAATGAACGGTACATTCCAATTTCCTTATACAATGCAGCCTTGTCGGTTTTGCTGCTACTAGTATTTAGTGGAAGGGCTCTCATTTCTTCGTCACTCTTTTCAAACTCAGCTGTCACCTCTGTTGTTGGTTTCTTTGTTGGGATTGCTACCGGTGTACTCTTGTCATCTCGACTCGTAAAGTTATGAGAGCTGGATTCTTCAGTACTCTCCTCTCTATCCTTCTTATTGACATCATAGACGGAGTACTTGATGATGGCAGCGTCATCCATAAGAACGGCGGCAGCAGCGTTCTCCTCTGCGTCATATTCATCTGAACCTTCGCCTAAAGCGAGCAGTGTGTTGCCCATGTAAATTTTACATTCCATGCACTCATCATTCTTCACCTCCGTGCTAAAACGCAACTCAAGGCCAAACTTGTTGTTCTCCATGAATAAAATTAGTTGTTCCCTTGGATCCTTAGCGTATAAGCCATTGATGTGGTGCATCTTGATCTTTTGGATGAGTGGTTGAAGAAACGAACCCAACCACACCCGCAGATCGGTTGCTGAAACGTTGTTATTGTCAACAACAAGCGCTCCCACAAATGATTTAAAACAGTCACTCTTAATCTTGCACAATTTTGCCTGACTTAACTCTGTGGCATTAGAATCGAGAATAGCCTTTTCCTCTAGACGTTCAAGGACTTTAATTTGGGAAGTTAATACAGACAGGTGAACCTCACTTAGTATATCGTTTTCCACATTTTTGAAAGCACTCATACTAGAGTAAGGGAACATCTTGTAGAGTATTTCAGTAACTAGCGCTTTCATCCAATGTGAGCCTACATGTCTAAGTGCTTCATTGTCTTCGGTTCTCTCTGAAACTACCAATTCACTGTGCGCCAACACAGTTTCAATTAGGTCCTCATCTTGGATGGTAGGAGTCGTAAACAGGGTCTGCTTGTCAAAGATGTCACTGTTGAATTTATAATGGTGAAACAACTCATAAATGTCAAGATTGCTCTTTGCATCTTTTAAAGAGGTAGATATCAAGACGGCTGGAGAACTAGCTATCATTCTCTGAACATCATTAGTGCTTGAAGCTAATCTGTTAAGCTCTTCGTTCGTCAAAGCATTGTCGTAGATACATTTGATGGCATCTTTTAGCGCTGCACAGGCAGTCTGTAGTCTGAGGAATTGAGTGGTGGGTTCCTCCATATCTCTGCAAAATAGTCACAATATGGTACATTCATTGATGGAACTAAATTGAACTCTCTATAATAGTTGTCGGATGTTGGCTATATCCACTTATGTGAGAAATCTGTTCCTAGAAGAGGTGTGGGTAAGGAAGATAATTTTGCCGATGGAGGCGGCGCTTGTCCTCTGTGCGCTTTTCAGTGTGAGTGTGATAAATACTAAACAAGGAGATATAACAGAATAACAGTAACAACTAATAAGTTATAACTTGTTTCATTAATAATTCGCCAAATGAACATCTTATTCATACTTTTCAAAAATTCTGAAAGTTCCTTTATAAATCATCAATGTAATATTATTTTTGTCTCATGAAAATATGACAAAACTCCATCCCAACAACTTTTAGTAAATAAAATTTCCGAAAATATTAAATAATTTTTTATTTAAATGCATTATTACTTAATGTACATTATTATGAACTACTCAAAGCTGTCATTATGTTTGTTAAAAAGCTGGCTTAGCTTTGAGCGCTTGTTACCACCAATAAGGAAGTGGCTGTTCTTCTTCTTGGGTGCAACCAATTTTCTTGTCTTACCTAAGTAAGTAATGGATGCCTTGCTGCCACCCACACTTTTGTATGAATTAGAAACTCTCACAGATTTGCTGCCTTCTTTAAACTTATCGTTGATGTCTGTCTTAGATCCAAAAAGTTGAAGGATAGATGGGTGTCTAAATCTTAACATGTGGTTGCTGTCCTGACTATCATCTCCATGTATTGTGCTAGCACGCGATGCACTATCAGTGTCATCCAGGTCTACAATACTGCTTTGAGAGTTATGAAGAGATTTGAATGACTTGATGGAACTATGTTTCTTTAGAGTGCTTAGATCTTCTACATCCTTTCCGTGATGAATACGCGCTAGCTTTCTATCATTCTCAAGCTCCGCAACGTCCTTATTGGTCTCACTTAAGAAAGATAAACTTCTATGGACGAAGTCTTCTGATAAAGTAAACTTCTTGGTTACACTCTTTGCAGGTACAGAACTTTCCTTACTAGAGGCTGTGTCGTTTACGTCTGGTGTTGGCTCATTCGATACCTCAGATGGTACTTCGGTAACTTCTACATTTTCAAATGGATTCTTGTTCTCGATAATATCTTCCACCATACTTTCAAAGAACGCCTTCGACTTAGGATTGTTAACCAATTTGTCCTCTCCCAGATCCAATCTCCTCTGCTTCATTAGCTCCCTTCTCTTCAAACGATACTGGCGTAAATCGTCATCCTCATCATCACTCAGTTCAAGATCATAACGATCTCTTCCTCTCTTTCTTAGACCGCCATTCTTTAAATCGTACAATATCTTTTCGACCATCTGGATGTCCATGTCTTTCTTTTCCTTGGCCAACATTTCACGTATTTCATCAGAGTTGAAATCAGCCTTGGAATAATCGTCAATCATCTTTTCTAGCTCAGGGTCGTAGCCGTCCGCGCCTTCACCATCAACACCACCAATACCGTACCATTCATCCTCAGATTCTTCAGCCTCCTCTTCAACGAAATTTGAGACACCCTTTCTCTTCAGTTCGTCCCTCTTCTCCTGGGCTTTTCTCTCATGCTCCATGATTCTTTGTTTTTCTTCATCGATGTGTCTAATCCTGGACTCCTCGTCAATTTCTTCCTCCTGATCATCAGACAACTCGATATCTGAACTTTCGGGATCTCCATCCTGTTTAGTCTGGGGTCCAGCTAGATTACTACCGTAATCACCGAGGTTAATGGAATGCTTGCTAGGCGATGAACGTGTCTCCGTAGCAATATCAGCCTTATCATCCTCAATTTCCTCAGCTAAGCCATCATCGTTTATATCGATGATCTCTTCTTCTCCGGAAGAATTTTCCTCTGGTGCAACCCTCCTCGCTCTACCCTTTTGGTCACGAGTAATAATTATATCGTCTTCATCATCGGGATCTTCCTGAGTATTTAGCGTATTGGTATCATTATCATCTGCGATTTCGGCATCAGAACCTTCTTCTTCCTGAGACAAATGTTCTTCATTATCAGATGCTCCTGATGACTCTTCCAGTTCATTATCGCTATAGGCAAAATCCATCTCACCTTCTGCGTCTTG
Organism: Maudiozyma pseudohumilis; assembly: GCA_030579215.1. Lineage (NCBI taxonomy): Eukaryota > Fungi > Ascomycota > Saccharomycetes > Saccharomycetales > Saccharomycetaceae > Maudiozyma > Maudiozyma pseudohumilis. The sequence continues at coordinate 3,447 of JAKTPZ010000183.1, forward strand.
GTCCTTCTCCTTTTGTATTTCTCTCTGCCTTAGTTTTTTATTTCTCATAATCTCCTGTTCGAGCAAATTTTCGACGATCTCCTTCTCCTTTTCAATATCTTCCATGTCCAGTCCCTTAGATTCTATAATTTCCTTGCGGTGTTCGAGAATTTGTTTTTTGTTAGCCTGCATTAAAGTTTTGAATAACTTGCCAGAATTTGGTTGGTTGTCCTTAGCTGCCTTGGTATGACGACCAGCCTTTGATAGACGTACTCTAATGTTTAGCAAAGAGGCCTTTGATGCATTTGAAGCATGTGCGTGCTTATTGGAATGATCCTCGTCGCTATCACTGTCATCATCTAGGTTGATGTGAGTGGCCGAACTCATTTCTTTCCTTAGCTCTGTTTCATAGTTCTTCAATCCGCTGATTCTGAACGGTTGCACTTTATTGCTAATCGTCAGGATTTCAGTCTTGACCGAAGAGTAACCAAATGATATGCTCGAAGAGTCAGCGATATCATGACTATCTGCGTGGGGTTTAGCTGGTATGCTCTTCTGTATTTTTTCTATTATCTCTTCTTCCTCATCGCTCTTGTCGAAATCAGCCAAGAAGTCATCTTTTGAAAATTTAACCTCTGGAACATATTTCTTGCTTGGACGTATGTACTCGACCATTTTACTCTTTTCTTCAGCTTTCCGGGCCTCTTCCGCCTCCTTTTGGAGTTGGTGAATCTTGAGTGGAGCTGGTGCATCTCTCACAGTCTGGTCCATCTGTGTCTCTGCATCGAGAGGTTGGGTATCTAACTGTGAATCATCGATTGATGGGTGGTCAGCCTGAGTTTTCTCTATGAAGTTACTCGTATCAGCCTGGGTAGGCTCGGCGTGGCTGGTATTGTCAGGGTACGTAGATGTACTGATAATTTGTGTTTTAATCTCCGTATTTGGTTTGTCTGTGTCTATCAGCTGCGTTACGGCCTCGACATTGAGTTTCTCGAAGAGATTGCGACCAGTTGACGATTCACTCATACTTACATTTGGAATTATCTGCGTTTGGGAGACACCGTTTTTGTTAAGAGAACTGTTTTGTTCAGGAATCATTTGAGTTGGAGCGAATGGGTCCGTATGTGGTCTAAGCAGTGAGCTGCCAAATCCCCCTGTTTGTAATTCATCTGGAGAGAAGAAGAAATTTACAGGGCCGTCGTCAATCATAGGACCTTCATACATCTCCTCATCGTTGTCATCATGTCCTTCTACCTGCATATTTTTTGATTCGGTTGAGATGATTTGGGTGGCATTGTTCGCAGGGATGCTTTGCGTTTCGTTGTCTGCAGTAATGATTTGTGTCTCATTACCCACGTTTTCTGTTGAGTTTGTTGTCGCAGCATTTATAATCTGTGTTGGTTGTGTTGGGATTGTATCCTCAATATTATCACTAGAGTCCTTCTCCAGATCTTCTCCGCCAGCATACAGAGAACCGAGAATTTCCTTTTCCTTGATCGATTTTTGTTCCATTCTTCTTTTCTCTAGCTCCTCGATATGCATCTGTTCTTCCTTCGATGGTGCTCCTGTGCTATTTCCATACAAATCCTTATAAAGTGTAGTCAATTTTGAACTTTCTGTCTGCTCAGCCGTTTGCGTTGTTGGAACTTCAATCAGCTGGGTTTCAGCGATCCCTGCATCGTCTGGTTCATTACCATCCAAACGATCTTTCACCTTGTCAAGTGTGTTTGTTTGAAAGAGAAACCCTGTTCCCACAACAGATGGTGGAGCTGAATCATCGCCCTCTGTACTTTCAGCAACCTTTTGGTATGTTGTTCTCTTCTTCTTCTTAATGGGAGCCAAGTTTCCCAGTAAAAAATCCATATTTACAGTCTTTGAATGTCGATGTATGGAATAATGTATTGGTATATTATTTCCTGGGGGTTGTATCTCTGCTATAAAGACTGATGGGGATGCATACAAATGGTAAACTTGTTTCATTTTTTGTAAGTTGTGTAGTTGATATTTTTGTTTTTACGCGTCTCTGCAATAACAGCATTGTTAACGCGTCGCCTGCAGACAATCGTCGCAGAAGCGAATACCGCCGCAACCCCATAAGGCATATGAGATATGTTTCTAAGGTAATATTCTTGTAGTTATATATATATTTTACAGTTATGTCGTGTATGATGTAGTTTGGGAAATGCAGATGAGGTTTTCGTCTACTCTTCACTGTCACTTGCCTCGTCAACAACGGCCTTCTTAGCCTTCTTCTTCGATTTCTCAGCAGTGCTTGAGTATTTCTCTTCCTTTGGAGCAGTGAAATCCTTCTTTCTCTCGGCGTCTCTCTCCTTCTGCTTCTCCTCCTGATGCTCCCTGCGCTCCTCGAGCTTCTTGATCTCCTTCTCCCTCTTGCTGAGGAAGTACTCACCACTCTCGATCTCCAGATCGACCTTTCTAGGTAGCTGTGCAGGTGGGAATGGTGTGTAGACCTTCTTCTCCTTTCTGATCTTCTTTGGCTTCTTACGAGCAACGTTTCTCTTCTTGAACATTGGCAGGAATCTAGACCAGTCCTCGTTAGCAAGTTCTGGGTTCTTGGCAAGCTCTCTCTTGATCATCAGCTCCTTGATGTGGTAGATAGGGTGGACGTTTCTCATACAGTCATCAACAACACGACGGACCTCCTTCAGACCCTTGTATGGACCCATAGCACTGACAGTATTACCTTGCACTAGAATGTAGCACTTGGTCAACAGTTCTAGGGCCTTTAGGGTGTTACCGTTAGGGCCGACCATACGTTGTCTTCTCTTGACGAATCTCTCCTTGTTGGTCACAACGTTACCGATCTTGATGACATCACATGCCACATCATCCTGCAGGATTTTAACAGCCTGTGGAAATGGAACAGAACGGGCAAGTAGTTTAATAAGGTCTCTGGCCTTTAGAATAATGGCAGGGTCAAATGTCTTTCTTGTTGTCTTAACGGTCATAGAACCCTCAACAAGATCCAGGGTACATGCAATGTGGTGGGTCTCAAGGGCCTTAGTCACACTCGTCCAAACTGACTTCAAGTACTTCTCTCTGTACTTTGGGAAGAGCGTCATGAAACTGGACTCCTCCATGAATGGCAGACCGGAAGCGTTATCCTCCGGTTTGAACTCCTCAATCGCCCATTTGTCAATATCTGGGGTGTCCCAAGGCTTCTCCTTGTTGTTAGTAGAAACCATGGTGTGTAGTTTTTGCTATGTAGATGTGTTTTATTCTCCTCTTTGTTAGTGAAAGTGAAGTCCTGATAAAAGCTCATCGCCTCTTTTTCTCTTAAAGAGGGAGATGAAAATTTTTTTCTTCGCCTAGCTAGCGCTAAGAAATTTTCGTACGGGCGATGGGATGCGATGACCTCAGCACTATAAAAGAAAGCCACCAATATAAACAGCAAAGACAGTGTGGGAATATTAGAGAACAGAAAGAGTGGTACAGCACTCTATCGAGTAATATTCATTTTCAAAACATGGCCAAAGTTAGTAAAAAGAACACACAAACGCGGAAGAGTGCCCGTTCAAAGTCCCGCACCGGCGGAATCTCACAGGCGCAGCGTAAGAAGACAAAGATGCAGGTAGAGAAAATGAACAAGCAGGTCGCAGTTGGCGGCAGTTTCAACGTCTCAGAGATCAACGATGTCATGCGTCAGGAGGACGAGCAGAAGAAACTAGCAGCGGGTTCTGCCAGTGGGGCAAAGGTTCTAAAGACTCAAGAGATTCTTCAGGGACAGCAGAAAGACCGCCGGATCATCAAGGAACTCGAGGAAAAGGAGCAGGCTGCAGCATCCAGTTTGGAGGACCAGATAGCCCGCATGACCGGGTTTTCACTGTAATGGGATATACCCCTTCTGACCTAACACACCACTTATAAAGCATACCCTTCGCATTACATATCGGACGTACCCTTCGCATATCATACATAATATTCACAATAAAGAAACGAACCGCCGCATAACTCGCTCTGCATCAACAGCCTATTCGGTAACAGGGTCTCTATGTACCATAAATTAAGGGATATATATATATACATACAGTTATATAGGCAAAAGAACGGGGCTGTGGAGTCTACCACGATATCCCGTACATCGTACCAAATAAGGAAAGGAATGTTGTCTCAAATGTTGTCGCATAATGTGCAAAAGAATAAGAAAATATGCAAATCAACGATATCCTCACACCTTATACCTTAACGGTTCTAACACCAGCAGTTGATCTGAAAATAGCATCTCCCTCGGAGTAGCCTCTACCCAGGCCGAATCCAACACCTAGCCATACAGGGAAGGCTCTACGCTTGAAGAATAGAACTGATGCAGCGACACCGACACCGAAACCAAGGCCGGCCTTCACCAGGACATTGGACAGAACCAGGTCCCACTTGTCGTTCAGAATAGACTTGTCAATTGGGGTGGCCACTATTTGCGACTGACTTGTTTGAGCTTTTTCGGACATGTGTAGTTGTGTTATTGTTTGTGTATAATTTGATACAGCTTCTCAATTCAAAGAGGAGGTTATCCACCTTTCTACAACACTCCTACCCTTGCAAAGGTCCATTCCTTAACCCTTTGTATGGGGGAGGCCCGGCCATTTTTCGCACTCTGCCAGCGCCCCGCGAACGGCCGTTCTTTCTTGTGATTGGCTGGAAGGGAGGCCGGGTAAGTGCTAGGTGAAGTAGGGTCAATATGTGTGCGTACTACAAATAATGGGTTTCACATGCCGTGAATGTCCCTCAAACAGGACTCATTCATTTGCTATTGTCTGGGTCGTCTGCTCTTGCCGTTAACTGCTCTTTGACACCTTTCTGATCGCCGCACTATCAACGCGGGGGGCGTGGCCGTTCAGGTTCGGGGGGCGCAGGCAACTTAGACAGAAACGAACACGACAGCTCCCATTGTTGCCACTGGGACTGCGATAAGGGTCTGATAGAGGTTCTGGATGACACATTTATGTCGGTGGATTGATGTGTATAAGTAGCTATTCATTTGTGTAACAGGGTACCACTTTTATGTTTTGGAACAGTCTCACCTCACGCGTCTCTGCCTCTAGGATTGTACAAAGCAGTCCCCTAAAGAAATCGTTTATCTGTGCTCTTTCAATTGGCGCTGCTGCTTATTATTTCCGCCGTAATCCTAACACTACTACACTTCGCAATATGTCTACTAACCCCAGTGCTAACTGGTACGAAGTTCCGGCCCAGCCGCTCGGATGGACCTGGAACCCTGAACGCATCATGTTCGATGCCAATTGCGTTGTCCAGAACATCACTGATCTGAACGACAGATTGGCCAAGATCCCAAAGCCCAGCATTGACAACTTTGTGAAGCCTATGTTTACTCAGGAGAACCGTATCGGCCCGCTAGTGAACCAATTGTGCTTCCTGCAGCACGTTTCGGCCGACAAGGCCATCAGAGATGCTTCCATTGAAGCTACTGAATTGCTGCAGAACTTCGAGATCGAACAGGCATTGAGACACGATCTATTCCTGCAGTATGATACCGTGTGGAAGATGTTGAATGAGGACAAGGAAGCTTTCATTGCTGCTTCCCCTGACAACTTTGAGATCTACCGCTATGTCGAGAAGTGCCACAAGGACTACGTCCGCGACGGTCACAATCTTTCCGAGGAGAAGAGAGACCAAGTGAAGGAGATCAAGAAGAAACTTGCATCCCACTCTTTGCAATTCTCTAAGAACCTTGGTGAACAACAAGAGTTTATCGCCTTTACCAAAGAGGAACTGGCCGGTGTTTCTGACGAGGTGATGGAGCAGTTCGACACAGTCGAGGAGACAGATGCCCAAGGTAGTGCAGTGACTAAGTACAAGGTTACATTCAAGTACCCTGACATTTTCCCTGTTCTAAAGACCGCCACTAACCCGGAGACTAGAAAGCGTGCTTTCTTAGCCGACCAGAACAAGGTACCACAGAATGAGGAGTTGTTCAAGGACACCCTCTCCCTGAGAAACCAGCTCGCCGACACCCTGGGTTACGACACGTATGCGAACTACAACCTTGAGATCAAGATGGCAAAGAAGCAGGACACCGTCCTCGATTTCTTGACTGACCTGAAGCAGAGACTAAAGCCACTTGGTGACAAGGAGATGGAAAGTCTCAAGGCTCTCAAGAAGAAGCACTGTGAGGAGAGCGGTATTCCATACGATGGTCACTACTATGTCTGGGACTCGCGCTTCTACAGCGACAAGTTCTTGAAGGACAACTACAACGTTGACCTGGAGAAGATTGCCGACTACTACCCAGTGGAGTCTACCATTACGGGTATGCTTAAGATCTACGAGACCTTGCTGAAGCTGAAGTTTGTCGAGGAGACTGATCCAGCTAAGAAGCGTGTCTGGCATGAGGATGTCAAGCAGCTGGCTGTGTGGAAGATGGATAACCCAGAGCGTCCATACTTCGTCGGCTGGATATACTTCGACCTGCACCCCAGGGACGGTAAGTATGGTCACGCTGCTAATTTCGGTCTTTCTTCTTCGTATGTTGATGAGCATGGTGAGAGGTCTTACCCAGTCACTGCTCTAGTGTGCAACTTCTCCAAGTCCACCTCGTCGAAGCCTGCCTTGCTAAAGCACAACGAGATCACCACCTTTTTCCACGAGTTGGGCCACGGTATCCACGACCTTGTTGGTAAGAATAAGCTGGCCAGATTCAACGGACCTGGTGCTACCCCATGGGATTTCGTAGAGGCTCCATCCCAGATGCTCGAATTCTGGACTTGGAACAAGGCTGAGTTGTTATCTCTTTCCAGCCATTACGAAACTGGAGAATCTATCCCAGAAGAGCTCCTTGACGCCCTTGTGAAGACCAAGCACGTCAACGGTGCCCTCTTTGCTCTGAGACAGCTGCACTTTGGTCTCTTTGACATGAAGGTGCACACCACCAAGGACCTTGCCTCTCTGGATGTCCTCAAGCTCTGGAACGACTCGCGCGAGGAAATCTGTCTTGTTGAAAACGGTGGTGAGTACAGCAAGGGCTACGACTCGTTTGGCCACATCATGTCCGACTCTTACTCTGCGGGTTACTACGGTTACATGTGGGCCGAGGTGTTTGCCACAGACATGTACTATACCAAGTTCAGAGCAAACCCACTGGACAGCGTCAGCGGTGTGCAGTACAGGGATATTGTGCTAGCTAACGGTGGGTTGTATGAGATCAACGACAAATTGACTGAATTCCTTGGCAGAGCTCCAAACAAGGATGCCTTTTTGCAAGAGCTGGGTCTATCCAAGTAGAGAAGGGTGGGCGTATTATTACA
>JAKTPZ010000184.1:0-10596 GCA_030579215.1 Maudiozyma pseudohumilis
AAATGATGCTAGTTCCTTGTTTTGCAGAACCGGCTGGAGTTGCTCAATGAACTTCTCAACATCAAGGTTAGGAGGTAAATGACGGACCACTAATTTGAACCCCTGGGCAATGTCACCCTTCTTCCTAAATCTTTCTCTTCTCCTCGTCCCATTCTTTGCTTTGGTGTTGCTGTTCCTGCCGCTATTCGATCGACTGTTCTTTAATTTATCAGAGGTCTTGTCAGAGGTTTTGACTGGAGTCTTGTCAGCAGTTTTGGCAGAGGTCTTAGCAGGGCTCTTGGCAGGGCTCTTGGCAGGGGTCTTGTCTTGGCTGTTCACAGAGTCGTCAGACTTGCCATTAGGTTTACCATTCTTCTTCCTGTTGTTTCTAGGAGGTCTTCTCCTTGGTTTGGTCTGGCTTGTACCAGCCGGCTTCTTCTCCGTTGACATAAATGCAAAATGGTTGTGTGTGATCGATTAAAAGTAGCCCCTAGGGTAAACAGACTCAATTATTCCCAATAGAATAACTTCTCACACAGTAAAATGAATTTCTGATGTTGTTAGAGCAGATTTTATTTTGTTCTCGATGCGTTGAAACTATCCTAGTTTTCGAATGTGCACAACTCGATCAATATCTGGAATATTTTGGCCAACGAAAAAGGGCTATCCAACAAATATGCCAATAGAATAACAACGATACGGCTCAATTGCTATGTCTTGGCCTTTTGTCCAAGTTAAACGATTATCCCTCCCATCAAATGTAATATCCAAACGGTCGTCTGTCATTTTCAGGCTCATCACAGTCAAAGGGCAGCTGAAAATATATCAAAATATCAATTCCATAAGCATCTATTTACAATGAAACAACAAGCAAACTAAACCAATATCTCGCCACAATACAGCAATTTGTTGTATCGCACTTGCTGATATTCTCCGTTGAATTGCGATGAATTACTCACTCGACTCGTTCGCAAGCGATATCCATGCCCAGAACTACACTGTCCTGAACATCAACCTCGAAAAGAACGGTCCCTTGGTGGCCTCTTTGCAAAATTCCATTGCATCTGGGGGCTCTGTGAGCGATGACAAGGCTCTAGAAGCGTTTGTAGATGCTCAGAACTTCCATGGCGGCCGCTGGACCCGTTTCAATATCATGATTACGTCGTTTTTGAAGTTTGCGAGGGACGTCAACCCGTGGTCTTCCTGGGACAGCTGTGACGTTGTCTTCCAGTTCTATTCAGATCTGAACAATTCTCTGCTCAACGACTCATATCCCTGTGAACCTCTGGTGCCGCTATTTATCGAAACGACTGAATATGTAATCCCGCTGGCAATGGAGCTGGACAGCCACTACAAGCAACTTCACTTGAAGAAGCACCAGTTTCTCTCCCACACCTCCATGATTATTTCCAAACTTTTCAATGGTATCAAGGCCAACAGTGAAAACCACACGACGAACTTCCACCAATTACCCCAGAAGCAGCAAATTCTGCTGTACCTGGTAAACAAGCTGAACAATATATACTTCCGCATGGAGTCGCCGCAATTGTGCTCGAACATCTTCAAAAACTTCAAGCCCAAATGTTCCATCCCACAGTTCAGCAATTTTCCACTACGGCAGCAAATCGAGTACAGGTACCTACTGGGAAGGTACTACCTTCTCAACTGCCGCATATCCAATGCTTTTGTCCAGCTGAACAATGCATTCTCATCTCTGCTGGCTGTGTCTGCTTCATCGGGAGTATCACAGAACGGTTACAGCTCACCTGAATTGACACGGAATATCCGGCGAGTGCTGCAGTATCTGGTACCCACCGGTATACTCATGGGTAAGTTACCGCGACTAAATATTGCCGGTCAATACGACGGCGAGTTGGCCAACGTATACGCTACTTTGAGCCATCTTATCATATCTGGAAACCTACAGGGCGTTAGTGCATGGCTACAACAATACCAGGACAGGTTAATTGCCAAAAACTTGTTTGTAGTCCTCTTGGAAAAATTGCCAATGATTACATACAAGCACCTGGTTAAACGGTTGATCCAAAATTACTCCCTGGTAAACAGTTTCAACAGATTGCCATATGACTTGGTTTCACGGGCCCTACAGAAGTCCATCGGTCAAAACGACTACTACTCACTGGACGACTCCACTACCAAAATCAACATCTACAACGGCATTCACTCCAGTGACAACGCAGAGAACGTACTAGTGACGCTAATAAACCTCGGGTACCTCAGAGGTAACTGCTTCCCTGCAATGAGGCTGTGTGTCTTCAAAAAGACAAATAATATAAACGATATTATGCCACCGATTGAAGAGAGGATCGTCAGTATGTTTCCGTTGAACAACGACGACGCCTGGTTGGAAACGTGAAGTTTATAAATTATTACATAGTGTTACACCATTAATTAATGCATCTGATGAATCAGCGCGTGTATCAAACACAGCCGTGTTTCTGGAAACAGCAGTTTAATCTGTCATTATTTAGAGCGACGTTCTTTTAGAAGGCTGTTCTGACTCCGTTACACTATTGCTATCCCCTTGCATCTCATCAAGTGAGCGCTTCTCCTGCGTCACCATTCGTGGAGTTGGACTGACCATAGGCTGGGTACCCGTTACTCGGCTGAGAACGGTGTTTTCAAAACTTAGTTTAAAGACGAGGTCAGTCAACTTGTTGAATTGATCGCCGACGAGTGTACCGTACTGGGGGAACGCCTCTAGTGGCGTGAGCAGCTCGTTAACTAGTTTTCTGTACTCTCTGAACATATCCAGGGATTTTTCGCCAGGCGTATCAATAAGTGTGCTCATCCGTGCAAACACAGCCCGTATCTTTTGATCACGGGTTTGTTCTGATGGATGTGTTTGAGATATTGATGCCAATGTCGGGGTACCTGCTGGTTTCTTGACAGTTATTGGAGGGGTTCCATTGTCTACTGTTACACTGCTTTCGTCATTACCGTCGTCTTCTTCTTCCTCGTCATTCTCATCGGTTATTCCGCTAGCATCAACACTGTCATCAACGGCAGCTGTGTCCTCTATTACTGAAGTGTCCTCACCGGTTGTAGTTTTTATCTTTGAGCTCAGAGCCACGATTCCGAGTTTCGGTCTCGAACGTGATATGGTTCTCCTACTTACCACCTTCACTTCATCCTGGGCACCGTATACAGTCTTGATTTCTACCAGGGCCGTAAGCATCTCATTTACATCATCGCCTTTCAATTTGAACGTTTCTGTGCACAACACAGGGTCTTGGTGGAAAGAGAGTAATCTTCCGTACACATCTCTCTTGTACACAACGTCGTCATGATCGTACTTGCTGTCCAGCAGGCTCAACTGTTCGCCGATCTGCCCAAATGTAGCACTGTCCGCGTCCTTAAGCCTGGCCGTACACATAGCTATGAGGTTGATCAGCTCGTTGTCGCTTGCTCGAAGAACAGAGACGTCGTAGTCTGGGTTCTCGTTCAGGCGCAGCTGTTTCACAACCGCACGAAGTGTATCGATAGTTTCCTGGCTCATTGTAGGTTTCCTCACGCGTCCATGAACTGCTACGTTTTTATGGTTGCCCTTGAGATGATCACTGAATGACTGCCTGGGTATGCGGAAGAAATCCGCCACAGCGCTCATCGAGGGTCCCTTGGGCTGGCGATCTGCAAAGAACTCCTTGTTCTGTTTGTAGAACTGGGTGGCCATTTCTATGATCTTGGCTCTTTTGTACCGGCGTTGCTCCTTGGTGAGGAAAGCATCCCTGACGACGTCGTTGTAATTGAGGTTCTCGTAGTTGGTGGTGAGCGTTTGGTCCGTTATCAACACAGGCACGCCTTTAAACCACCCAGGTATAACCTCCGTGACAGGAAGTTCACTGCTCGTTCCTTCTCCAGACATTTGCGAACTTGCGAAACGATAGTTCTTCTGCTTCTTTCTGGGGTCAAGTCGCCACGATTCGATGTGTCGCAAAAGCGCCTTTTGAGCCTGGCACAAGCCAATTTCCGGCAATTACCACCGCTGGATCAGCCTTGTTGTTTCCCACATCGAGCGTTTACATCCGTGCACCGCATAGTATCAGGCTACTGCTGTAAAGGATTCCAATGGATCACTGAGAGGGCTCAAAGTTGCCACAGGTCGTGGCTACACTCTTACAGGAGTTTCCGCCTTTAATAGTGTCATGTCCATATTCTAATATATTATATTGGTGGTGAATTTGTATATTTAGCCGCTCAGATATAGAAGAAGCTGCAGAAACGGCAGAAACTTCATTTAAAAGCTGGAATAAGCATACCACTGTTTATAACTGTCCAAACAAGCGCACATCTCCCTGTTTGTCCCTCTCTTATCTTGTAAATTCGAGTTTTTACCCCGTTTAATTGTGCAAAAAGTGGGTGTTAAAAGTCTACATTTCCAGCCCTCAAAACCCTCCGAATATACATTTATATATATGGAGGTCGGGGATTTTCGAGCCCTTAAAAAATTGAACAAATCATACCAGTTTCACCCCCCATTCCAACCAGCCAAACTAACACAAAGAATCGCAATGTTGATGCTAAGATCCGGAAGCAGACTTATCGCTAGACAGCGGGTCATTGCCCCTTTCAGTCCTCTTCGTCTGTACTCAAGTAACCCCAAGGGGAACGTCCACGACGCCGAGCTGAAGGACATTATCTCTCGTATCAAGATCGCCCCTAACAAGAGGACTGGGGAGTCTATGGATAAGATGAAGGCTAGGCTTGTTTACCAGTCGCGTAAGAGGGGTATTTTGGAGACGGATCTGCTTCTTTCCGGGTTTGCGGCCAAGTACCTCAAACACATGACTAGGCCTCAGCTGGAGGAGTACGACAACCTGCTGTATGAGCTGGACTGGGATATCTACTACTGGGCTACGAAGGACTATGACCAGAGTCCTATTCCTGACAGATGGAAGAACTCTGAGATCATGAAGCTGCTGCAGGAGTTTACAGAGAACAAGGAGAAGGAGATCATTCGCATGCCGGAACTGGACAAGTTTTAGAGTGGGTGCTGTTGGAACCTTTCCATTTATATTCATTGGACCTATATGTATCACTGTAAATAAAAGAATTTGATATCATAGACGTTTACTCGAGGGGGGTTGCGCATCCAGCGTTGCATAAACATGCTTTTAAGCTTCGGGCCATACACTACTTGGGGATGGATGTAAAGAGGGGGGAGTGTTAACCATTTAACAAGTGTGGTCAAAATCGTACGCAGGTTTGTTCTTGTTTCGCCCAATTTTCAAGAGTTATAGATACAAATTGTACTCAAATGCTGTACGGCCAGCATCGTTAGAGGCAAACAGGGACAAAAACAAAAGAAAAAAACAACAATTCAAGTATAATGCTTTCAAGAGGTTAAGGGAAGTCTGTTGAACGTTTGTAAGTAGTAATAAGCAGCTGAAACACAAGATGTATAAAAAAAATAAAAATAAATGCGATTTCTGTGGATCGAACACAGGACCTCCAGATTACTTGAACTGAAGTTTTCTTCAGTCTGGCGCTCTCCCATCTGAGCTAAAACCGCTTATATTTGTGTTGTTTTTGAACATTATTTGGCACTTTGAGGAAGAGAGAATAAGGAGGATTTGGAACCCATATTTTACATATTTCCTTATTCTATGGGCAACATGAAATAAATTCTGAATATTAAATTGTCCATGAAATTAAATATTCCTATAGATGTATTTTAAATAATTGTTGTAAAATTTCCCTGGAAGCCTTGTCATATCAACTCCATTAGAACGTTCGAGAATAATAATCCTACATATAGTTGAATATTGTAGTAAATACCAAACAGCATAAAACATGAAACAATAACCTGTATGAGCACCTAATAACATTGTGTAATTGCTTCAGAGATCTAGGAAGTAAGAAATTTTCCGACATTTAAAAGACTTCATTTTGATGCTACGTTAATTGCCGTTGTGTAACGTGAAAACAACAAAATTTTATTGAATAGCTTGTTTAAATATTGGCTCAACCCCACTTCTATTGTTTCTTTCAAGTGGATTATCCACAGAAGATAAATAGCATTATATTAAAACTGCCATATCTGAACCTTAGTTGGTTCCTGAATGGGGTCTCACAGAGGGTTTTGTAGTTTAATATTATATCTTTAATGTTAGATGTACCACATCTCCCTTTTAACTTATTCTACACTATTTTCGATTTTTAAAATGATGAACTTGTTCAGATTACTACACTTTTCCTTCTCCCCAAAATTTAAGAAACTCTTAATCAAACAACTTTTTCACTTGCTAAACTTTTCCAAAATATAAAATTGTTCAATTAAATCATCCTCTAAACATTCATCACAACTTCACCAACTGAAACAACCAACAATCCCTCTAAACAATGTCATGGAAAGGCGCCTTACAACAATATATTAACCACCCAGAGAATTATTTAACCTCTGAAAACAATAGCACCAACTCGACAGTTATATTTCACAACAACGATGTGGTGATAGTAACAGACGGCTTTCCCAAGGCAACCCAACACCTCCTTGTACTCCCAAGAAGTCATAGCCTTACCAAGGCACATCCAACTACGGCGCTGACAGATTCCATCAAGAAACGTCTGCAACCTTATGTCGATATAGCGATTGAACATGTTACCAAGGAGTTCTGTAAGCTCTACAAGATCGAGGACGATGATATCAGAGAGAACTTCGCCAAGACTTTTGTGCAAGTAGGAATACATCACGTTCCATCAATGAATAATTTACATATTCATGTCATCACAAAGGACTTCCATTCCGATAGATTAAAGAATAAGAAACATTACAATTCCTTCAACACCGACTTCTTTGTTGATTGGGACAAATTACCACTCGGGCATGCCCCAAGAGACAAGGCACATATTGAAAAGAAATACCTGAAGGAACACGACCTCATATGCCGATACTGTAACAAAAACTTTGGCAATAAATTTGCTGACTTGAAGAGACATCTAAATACAGAGTTTACTTCAAGATTCACACCTCTATAATGTTAGTATGAATGCGGCTTATTAGATTAGGAAATGGGTATATATACGGAGGTATTAATACATATGCTATGATTGTAGGGTATTAAATGATGGTGCTTGTTCCATACTGTCATCACATGCCTTCAAACCCATCCAAAGCTTTTGTAGCTTTGTTGAGTCGTCTCAGACCCTCGTCATATCGATTAGGATCAAGAACCATGTCTGCTGTCAATCTTGACAAAGAGTCTACTAGTCTTTCGAGTAACTGTTTCTCCTTTGTCTGCATGCCTAGACTTGAAAACTCGGATCCAACAAGGGTACCTTTAGTAACGTTAAGTAGTTCATTAATGGTGTCAATATCAAAATCTCTCAATTCTTTTGAATTCTTTTTGTGGTGCGATTTCTTCTTCTTCCTTTTTGTTCTTTTCTCTTTGGGCTCTACCTGAATGACTTTCGATGTATCCTTCTTTGGTGGCAGCGTTGCTGGGTGTATATCTTCGTATATGTTATCCATGTCGGTCGTGTGTATCTTTGAAGGTGTGTCGCCAATTATTTCGCCACGGGAGATTGGTTGAAATTGGGAGAACTGCGACTGATTAAGAACCATATATTTTTGTGGATCATGTATATCTGCGTTGGTCCCATCGGGAAGGAAACTGGCTGCTGAATAATAACTCTCTGAGTTGTTGGATGTACTCTGCATCGATATCACTGACTGCCTGTTATTCATTATTGTTTCTTTATCTGGTACTAAAGGTGCTGTGGGCAGAAGGTTTGCCCTTGGCCTATTCTTGCTTCTGGGTGGAGCTACTGGGGATGGTGGTATATCCCGTTGTATTAAAGATGATGTAGTTGATTTCCCATCAATTGGATGCAGCGGCTTAACTACACTCGATGTGATAGATTCGCTATCACTCACCTCGATGATGTTAACATTATCAAAAGAACTTATATTCAAACCAGTTGTGTTTTGCTGTTGCCCAGGATCACGTATATTCAATGATGCCAATTCTACTTCTGTTCTACTCACAGAATCCTCTTCGTCATCGTCCGAGTGGCTTTGCGCCATTGCGACAGAGTGGTCCTTGGACATGTCCAGATGCGAAGGGATGCTCGATTTATCAGGGGAATCTACGGAAGTGGAAGTACTCTTCTGTGATGAGGAGATTCCAACAATGGTCTCAACGGGTGTACAACTCTCCTCCCTAATGAAACTGGGGAGTCTCGTAGCGTAGCTTGTCTTTCTCAACACATCTTCTGTGGGAAAGTTGGGGAGACGAGGCTCAGAATCGTTGTCGTCGTCTGTAGAGGATATGTTCAAGTTCTCAGCATTACCATTCAGTGCCAAATTAGACATGGTATCATGTAGGTTTAACGGTTGACCAATCCCATTCGATTTAGATTGCTCCTGACCAACTCTGACGGCCTCAACTGCATCTCCAACCACACCCGAATAACTAGACAATGAACTGGACCCTTGGTATGGTGATGAGGCTGCCGATAAATGGATTGTAGGAGGTTGTGAGAATGGTGCCAGGCCTGGTGGCTGTGTCGTTTCGTCGTTTTCTGCGACAGGAGTGGTTTGGGTAAGTCCCAGGAGGTCCTCGTTAGACTGGACTTCGTGAAGCGAGTCTATCATGGCCGAGAGACGCTGGGCCCTTGAAACTTTGGTAGGAGGGTTCTTACGCTCCATATTGATGGCTCCTTATTATTTATTATATGGAATAAATTGCATATATTAAATAAATATAGTACTTTATATTCCCATTTTTGCTGCATCGTGCATGCCAACACCCTATTAAGGTCGAGCCTGGTTCAAACAGGCTACCAGCGGGACCTGTCGGGACCCAGGTGGATCTGACTGGGGTCATGGCTGCCCCTGGAGTTGTGCTTCCCCAGGCCAACTATTGTCAATTGCTTGAAGGTCTGCAGCGATGACCGATTTTCCCTTTTGGGAAAAATGTAAACACGATATTACAAGTGTAACATATTTTAGAAAAAAAATGTCACGAAATCATTGGAAGTTAGGCATGAATATTCATAATTACTGCTCACTAATGAGTTGCTGAACCTTTCAAACTGGTATTACTCCTATTTTGTTGAAGTTGCTATTTTGGTATAGTCGCGGTTCGAACACGGGGCTTTTCGGTTGTTTCAGCACGAAATAGACTTGACAAGTAAATAAACAAAGGGCATCTTGAAATATATCAACATCTGGAAATCTTGGAAAGTGCATCCTTTCCTACTGCCAAGGAGACCAACCCACAAACAATAGCAAGGTGTACTTATCTACACAATGAATAGAGACGTTTTTCCGCTGCTGGATGTACCGGAGATTGTGATGTGTCTGGAGAGCTGCGATTTCAATCTCGCCACAGAAGAGGAGATCAGTAAGCCAACTTCTCCGTACATCATGAGTCTTTACGAGCAAATAATCAAAGGATTCGCCGGTGTAACTACGGACAGGACACTCGATGATACCACTAAGCGAATGAGTGACGAGGAAAGCCGGTTGTTTGTGCCGACTTTGCGTATCATCACTCTCAACAGAACTTGCTACCGCTTCTTCAAGGATATCGGAGTGGACGATTTTGGTATGGTTGATCTCAAAAGACCTACTTTTGAACGTGTGAGACGACTGTTAAGTGCTGTTGTCAATTACGCACGTTTTCGTGAGGAACGAATGTTTGATTGCAAGAAATTCATAGCAACGATGGAGGTATTGCTTAACAGGTTGAGGTCTAAATTCGACGATTACAACTTGCTTACACAGCAGACAAATGATATACAAGATCTGATCGGTGGATATATGGAGAAGGCTAATATCAATATCAGAGATTTGGGAAACACTGAACTACAGCAGAGATTCGATACGGAGTATTCGAAACTGGAAGAAGAGAACGAGGACTTGGAGTCTCAATTGAAAAAATTGACATCGTTGCAGGAAACTTTCACAATCGACTACAACAAGTATAGAATTGAAAAGCAGGAGCTTCTGAAGGAGCTGGAGACATCTGAATATCGCATCATTGAACTAGAGTCCAAGAGAGACAAGTTACAGAAAGGTGTAGATACGGACATGGTTAAACTGGACAGTGAAATAAACGAGCTAAAACAATCATTACAAATAAAACAAGCGGCACAAGCTGATTTAGAGGACAAACGGACAAATTTGGAAGTTTCGTCGACGTCGTACGAAGATTTCATAAACGAGTTGTACGATCTGCTTCGAATCCTATCAACGGAGTTGCAGGACTCTCAGCGCAGTGAAAGGGCACTAATAGATATGAAGGGCCAATTGACTGCAAACAGGGACAATCTACAACAAATGTTGCAAACTACTGTCGTAGAACGTATAGCTGCTCTTGACCAGCAGATAAAACGCGATGAACCAAGATTGGAGGAGCTGGTACAAATCTCACAAAAACAGTTAGAACAATTTGAAAACCGCAAGAAGGAGGTCTCAGAGTACTATTACCAGGTGATCCAACCCAAGCAAGAAGAGAGCGAAGATTACATACATCGCATTTTGATAAACGGTAAAATCAAAACGGCAGAGAAGACGTTGCAAGAAAGCAAGCAAAAATACGAAGAACAGAAAAGACAACTAGAGCGCGAATGGTCAGCTCTTGTTGACTG
>JAKTPZ010000185.1:0-10518 GCA_030579215.1 Maudiozyma pseudohumilis
TGGGTTGGGACACGGTTAGTTCATCACCTTGTTTGGGCTTCGTTTCTCAACAAAACGTGACCTCTTTGTCCAAAGTAAGTCACGTGGACAACTCTGTCAGAGCGACCAATGAGAAGGTACTTTGCTTAAACGTTATACGGATGTTAAAAGTTACAATTATATGTAGAGGGGAGTATTCGATACAGAATGGATGTGAATATATCTATGGGCATGATTCTAGTGGAGGGGAGGGGCGGTTTGTTCAGCGCCTGTTATTCGCGTTGTTGCTGTCGTCATCGCTCCAGGAAGGGTTTTCTTTGCTGGTCGACCGGCAGAGGGAGTAGGCTTCGTAGTCCTCATCCTCGTCGCTGTTGTAGGTGTAGTCGTCATCGAGGTTCTCCTCTAGTTCGGCATCGCTGTCGTCACTGAGCTCGTCGTCCTCAAAGGGCGAATGCACTTGTGAGTACGCAACGTTGTTGCTGGTACGATGAAGCTCGTCGCCAGAGTCCTCGGCTTTCGTTGGACTATCACCCCCTTCATCATCGCTGTTGTTCGCGCTGTTGGCATTGCTGCTGTTTGCGCTGCTACTGCTGCTGCTGCTCGAGCTGTTGCTGCCACTACTGCTTGACCCGCTTCCTGAACTGCTATTGCTGTCCTCATCGTCGCTACCTACTCTGTCAGCCGGGTTGTACTGCTGCTGGAAGATGTCTTCATCCTGGACCTCTGGGGAGGCCGGGTGGGAACGTTTGCGTAAACCCGTGATTAGGAACGATTTTGAGTTGGATTTGTTGTCGCTACCAGTGTTTGTGCCCTCGGAGTTCTTGTCGTATGTATCCAGGTACTCGCCGCCGGTCTCTTCGTTTCCGCGTTTCGATGCAGTGTTGCTGATTGTGCGGTTGAGTTCGTTCGTTGTGGGTTCATTCACTTCCCTGCTTTCATTATCAGAGCCGAGACCATCCCTCTCCATTTCGCGCTGTGCATCCTCGCTCATGTCATGGTATGTGTCATCGTCATCGTTGTCCTCATAGTTGTCAGCTGCGTCATCAATAGGAATATCAGCATCCGTTTCTCCGTTTTCAATATGCTCATCGGCAATATTGTCCTGATCATCGTACTCCATGGCACCCTCTTCGGTATCGTTTATTACCTCACCGTTCTCATCGACAATTTCGCCAAGTACCATATCGTACTTCTCCCTTGTGTCCATCAGTGTAGTGTTTATGTACTGTTTCCAAGCTTCGTCAGCGAGCTTCTCACGAATGACAGGAGATGTAAACGTAAGTTTGAGTTCGTCAAGGTAAATAGAGAACTTGACAATCTCCTCGGCAATTAGCGTTAGGTGACCCATATACCCGAGTCTCATGCCGTGCTCCTTCTCCCTGTTACCACTCTCGGTGTCACCGCGGATGATAGCGTTTGTAATTTCAGCACGATTCAGGAGATCCTTGATTAGAAACTTGTTGAAGGAGATCTTCAATGGGCCGTTGAACACTTGCTGAATGATGTCGAACACGACGTTATGCAAGAAATTATTCCACGAGAAGTGAAACAACATCTCGAGGATGGTAGTAATTATTTGTGTGTCGAACAATGCAATCTTCAGCTCATCACCAACAACAGGCTCGGATTTCAACTTCTCCATAGCCTCATCAGAATCATCAATGATATCAGATTCTTCGATAGTTTCTTGAGTCACTTCATCCTGATCCATAGGTTGACTGCTATTTAACTGCAGTGAGTTCAGTTGTGTCGTCATCTCTTCACCTTCGCCGGAACTCTCTTCGTCCATTTGCTTTTTCACAAATGCAGCTCTGGCAGTATCCCTCTCTTCAATAACCTGAGGGGCCTTCTTTTCATTCAGCAGACTCATATTAGAACAATGCAGCAGTTCAGCGATTAGTTCGCAGATCTTGAATCTTTCAAACCCTACCGGCTCAATCTTGCCAAACGACGTGTCTAATAACGGTGTAGTATTTTCCACCAGAATGGTATTGAATCTGTTGATATTCTTGGCAAATAGCTTCAGCATGTGTCCGAGGTAAATTGGATCCCTATCCGTTGGAGGATGCGTCTCCAGCGTGGTGTGCATTACCTGAATGTAATCATAGTCGGAGTTGTTCTTTCTGATCAACTCTATGATGATTCCAACACCATTGCTGAGGCAGGTTCCACCATTGAGCATATTGTTGATCAGCATCTCCATGATACGCGGCGAGGCCAGCTCACGAGATAGTTCGTTTGGTCCAATACCCGATGCAACCTCGTCGATGCAGTTACCACTAATAGCAATAAAGGCCTTTAAGAAGTCAGCAGCCGCACATTGCGTAGTAGCATCGCTCTCTGGGCCCAACTTCTCGAGCAGTTTCTCGATGAACTGTTCGCGCTTCAGCTTCTGTAATATACCGGTTGGTTCCTCTGGTTTGTCGATCGATATGACCTTCAGCAGGAAGTCCATCAATGGTGGGTTTGTGATATGCAAAAGACATTTATCTACAAGGATATTCTGGGCCTTTATGAAGTTTACCATGGAGGCCATGTCTGTGTCCAGTAACCGCTCGTTAATCTTCATGAAGAAAGTCGATATTTCGGTTGATATAGGTTCTTTATCCTTCACCACGGACCACAGTTTGTTCAGCACCTCTGGTCTCTCCGTCAAAGCCGTGGATATTTGCCAGACATCAGCCGAAAGGATCTCGGCAGCCATGTTAGCCCTCCGCAGAGCGGCATCCTCTGGTGTCTCCTCGCCGTTCGCCTTCTCGTCCTCTTCTTCCTGCTTCTGCTGCTCGTCCGTCTTGAACAGTTCCGTCGACGACTCATCCTTGTCGGGACTCTGCTTGTGTTCTGTGATGACGTAATCCACCAGGACATCCAGCACCTGGGGGTACTTGAGATATATGAGAAGTTGGAAATTCGAGCACATAAGCTCCGTGTACATCTCCTCGTCATCCAGCAGCTCGTCCAGAACCTCCAGGTTCGGCTCGTAGTTCACATATTCTTCCTCTTGGTCGGGCAGACGCGTCGTAGCCGTTTGAGGGTCCTGGTCCTGGTCCTGGTCCTGGTCCATCTCTGAGTTTTCAGAGTAAGCGTTGCTGTCATCATCGCTGTTTGGAACCTTGGGAATATCCAGAGTGGTACCGCTAGCCTCATCCCCATCCTTATTAATCTTGATGAACGCCCGGTTGAGGATGCGGGCAACGGAGGATTCCGAGGAGTACTCCTGTCCAAACTTCCAAAACGAGCCAGACATGACGTGTTATCTCAAATAGATTATTATATTATAAAGTAAACTCCGAGCAGAAACTCTGTACCTAAGAAACCGAAAATGAGAAACAAAATGGTGGAGTAAATAGCTTGACCCTAAAATCGGTACTATTCACAATAGTCTCTAAATCCAAAAAGGCAGTTTGGGATATAATCTTTTTTCCGTCGTCGCCACCGTGTTTTTGCAGCTTCAAATAACGAAAAGTTAGTGTGTTTTTCCCGTTTCCTAAGGGAAAGTGTTGGTTCTTGGGTCCTGAATGCGGATTGCAGCTACCCAACGATACCAAAATCACCCGGTGACAGCCTCTTGTAGTTTAGTCCTGCCGCCGGTAACCCCAGGGAATCCCAAAAGGTGCGACCTCCCTCTTCCAGCACAGCGCGCCGATGCCCAAAATTTTTCACCAGTCGGTTACCCGCACAATATAAAATATATCCCATAAGCAAATCCAGTATATAAGATGAGTATAGAAGGTTGTGAGCTTTTCCTCTCCTTTTGGGTTATGCCAACGCTGAGTTCAGAGTGGTTGCTCATTTGTCATGAGTTCAGAGTGGCTGCTCCTTTGTCATGAGTTCAGAGTGGTTGTTCCTTTGTCATAAGTTCAGAGTGGTTGCTCCTTTGTCATGAGGTCGACCCACTCCAGCATTCGGTCGGCTGCTGTTGTGAACGAGCGGCTGGTGTACGGCAGACTTTGGAACCGCGTGCGGATTCCGTCGACGCTGAGGACCGCCGCGAGTTTGAACAGGATCTGCATGTTGAACACCTGGAACCCGTCGTAAAAGCGTTTTTCGTATGATATTTTCTGCGCGAGCAGCTCGACAACCAGGTCTGGGTCTATTACCTCTGCGCCGTCCGGGTTGCAGTCTAGGTAGAGCTCTAGTAATGCGCGACAGCTGACCCAGTCGAAGCGGATCGTCGTTGATGTGCGCAGGCACGCTATGGCATCGCTCCAGGACCATGCGCGCAGCATTGTGAGACCCATCAGTTCCCATTCGAGGCCGCTGTATTTGGCGTCGGTATCGGTCAGAATGGCGCTTTGGCTGAGCTGCAGGTCTTCGTAGATGTCCAGGAACAGCTGGTCTAGCCAGCGCTCGCATATGCGCTTACGCCTGACAGACAACGGGATGTCGCTGTTGGACATGTTTATTGTTACGCCTGCCGCATTCTTTTCGGCATACTCTGCTTCCATTACAAATACCTTGGTGCGCAGTTGCAGCAAATTGTTCCAGTCAATCTTTGTGACAAGGTCCATGAGCAGTTGGACCGCCTTGCGCTGGAACCAACTGTACTGGCGTGCCACAGTGTTGCGTGCCAGTAGCCTGGTGTCTCCGATGGATTGGACTTCCTGCGGAGAAACAAAGTTTATCAGGTTGCAGGATTGTGGGCCGTACACGGGGCCCAATTCAGCACACGCGTTGTTCCACACATGCTCTATCATTCCGTCCTGCGATTTATGAGGCAGGACCATCCGTCCGTATATGGCCTCCTTTATCTCCTTGTCTTGCCAGTCCTTCATGGTCGAACTCAGATTGTTGTACTCGTTGGAGTCTAAAAGCATCCCTTCATTCGCGGCTCTCGATTTGTTCCCCAGAGGGCGTGTGTAGTAATTGTACAATTGCGGCTCGTTGAAAAGCGCTTGCTTGTCTTGGTCAATAGTTGGTAGGTTTGGCATCGCATTGATTGCTAGGAGAGCGCGCTCGTACTCTTCCAGATCAATATAGCATTTAGCCAAGTAGTACCAGGACTCTGGGGAGTCCAATGAGAGCTCCGTCGATATCTTGGCTACAGGCAGCGCCAAAGCCGAATCACCGCGGCGGATGAGGAATTTCGCTTGCAGGTTCAACAGGCACGATATACAGTTCAGTAACTGTAATGATGCGGGATCTCTAGGTTTCAACGTATCCAGGAGAGGAAGTAACGGGTCCAGTGTTTCGTGAAGCATGCGAACTAACTCTAGATCGCGTTCATCGTACTGCTCCAGAATAGCAATCAATGCAACTTTATAGTACAGCTCGTGTTTGGAATTAGCCTTTATCAACTCTCGCAAAATAGCCAGGGCGTAGTCCACAAGCATCGGCGATATGGCCAGGAATATCAGCAGTGACCGCACAAGATAATTGTGTAGTACAGACGGATGAACATTGCGAGTGGTATCCCATCCAGACTCCATGCATCTGGGAAGGAATTGACAGAAGTGGCGAATGACACGTTTAGCTGCGGACATACTGGTGTTCTCAATGGCCAGAGGGAACTCCACCATCCCCGGCAATTTCCTCTCGTTTTCTTTACTGGTTATCAGACTACGTATGCAACAACTCACAAATGTCTCCTCCCATTGCTCCTCAGTAATCTGCTCGGTGATCACATTAGCTGCAACATCAAATGCCCGCACTTGTGTGGTCCCATCAGTCTCGTATCGTATACGAATGTCGATTTTGCTAAATATATTGGTGCAACAGTACGTTGCTATCTGGTTTTGCGGAGACGACATTTCGTGCAGCTTCAGCATCTTGATAAACGCCACAGGCATCGAGGGACTAGACACATCCACACCCGTGATGTAGAAGTACTCTCCAATTTCAGAGTCGTGGTAGCTATCATGCAGGGTCATGTGGACTGTATCAGGAAGGCCAATTCCCAGCCGTTCAGTGTCAATCAGCTCCCGCAAAATTCGTGTCCGGAACCCTAGAGATTCTCCAAAACGGCGTTCTAAGATCCTGGGAAAGTCAGCCAGTATATATGGGGCCTTACTGCTCCCATTTTTGCTATCAGTCGGGGCAATATTGAGGTTTGTTTTGCTGCCGTTTGGCAGAGATAGAGTACTCTTGGATCCCTTAGCGGGCTTGGACTTGCTACGCCACAGAAAACTCATTTGGGTGGTTGTGTGGTTCTCTTGCGGAAGAATTGACTCGATCTACTGCTTGTATAACTCCTTAAAAGATCCGGTGTAATTATATCTGGGACTTCCTTTAGAGGTAGTTCTTGTTAAATTAGATACGCGTCCTGGGCAGAAAGCGGCCTCGACCATTTTCAGTACCGGCGACAGCGCCAAATGGAAGAAAAAGGGAAATTTAAGCTAGGTTGTTAAGTCGGGTCAATTTTGAAAAGAAGAGGATTAGTTAATCGGGAATTCAATGGTATGTTGATTCGTTAATTAACAGTTTTTTTTTATAGGGAAATGGGATGTTTCCGCGGAGAGCCGGAGGGGTGTGGCAGATCTGTGATAAAAAAAAATAATAACTATTCGTACAATTTGTAAGTAGTTGTAGTTGAAATGTAAGCTTTGTTTCTTGTGTATATTCAAAATATGAATATATTTATTCTGTCCTTTTTTTCTTTTCTTCAACGTTCCAATCTTTCGGTAAGATACCTTGTACTTCAGCCGCTTGGTTGACGTAGAGTACCATCAAACAGTCTCTACTAAACCAAACTCAAGTTGAAAATTCATTAATGTCTTGACCACTGCAAGTCGAGTTCTCCCACACAACACAGCGTTTATTATTGGAAATTCCAAACATCACGTGACCAAATGTCCCGGTTCAAAAAATAATCTTCCCCGCCAGGACTCGAACCTGGAATCTTCTGGTTCGTAGCCAGACGCCGTGACCATTGGGCCACGAGGAATAAGATTTGTGATAGATGTCAAAGAGAGCTCATTTTTTAACAGATAATTAGTCACGTGCCCAAATTCCCCAACCCCTCAATATTATAAGTCGTAACTTGATATCATGTGGATCTATTGACATACTGGTTTAAGAAAATGTATTATATGGCTTTTCTTTTTATTACCTGATTGAAATTAGACGTCTTCCTTCGGTTATTCATTGATGACAACGGTTAATGTTACAGGATGTAGACTTGTTCTGAAATATAACAAAAGTTTGAGGCTACATCTGGGGGGATACAGGTGGCTATAAAGATGGATCTATAGTATTGAGAGGTAGGTGTTTTCAATGATATGGTTGGATGGCCCCTTGTGTATAAATGTACAGAACAGTTCCTTGTTCTACGGAGTCCATTTTTTCTTTAATTCAATATTCATTAGTTCCTGTACCAATAGTGCATGCGGAATATCGTATTGGTTCAATGTATAGTATTCCCCCAATGCAGGGATGGCAATTTCGCTCCAGGTCATGGTCTGCACCTTATTTTGATTTTATTTGATTTCGAAGAGATACGCTTTTCCGTTTATATAAATACGTACAAGTTACCATCAACATGAATGCGTCTTAATATAATTTGAAAGTTTACACATTTATACTTCAGCTCACAGTGTTTTATTACGGTTCTGTTGTTGTGTATATTGTATATGAATTTCATAATAGGTCTTTCAAGGTCTAGTGAAATCTTGATGTGAACTTTTACATTCAAGAGAAGTTTAAACTAGCTTCTTTTGTTGTGGACCAGTTTAACAGTCGGTTGTATGAATATTTTAAAAGTTTTAACTGTGTTTTAATTTTTTATTTTGATTCTCTTAAAAAATATGATGGGTTATTTTTTTCTTTTTTATTTTTATTCATGTACTGAGGAGAAAAGTGCTCTACGTAAACAAAAAGTAAAAAACGACAATAGAAAATTCACAAATATTTATATTTTTAATTACAAGTAGAATTTATCTATCCCAGAATCTATACAACTTGACCATTTCTGTTGGAATAATATACTCTACACTATTTACTTACTTATTGCCGTAGTTTCCTTTAGTGAATTCGATAATTTTTGCTGGAAATGGTACAAGTGTTCACATAGTTTAACAGGACGCGATGAGTATGCATCCTGACAACAACTGTGTAAGTAAAGCGGACAGGTTAATTTCGACTGTGACTCACATACAGTCAGGAAGATATTTTCCTCGACGACGTCGATTGTGCATTGACAGCAAATTCGCAATTAGCACATAAGATGCGATAAGTATGAGAGAATACTAAAATATGTAGTGTGATTAAGTATAGTTAGTACATAAAATAAATATAGAGAAACTAATATAGTTAATCGTATAACATGTGAACTAGTGAATCTCCAATGCTTACTCATCAAGAATTTTAAATCTACATTCTGAAATATCGCGAAAATATTATCACCTGAGCTTATTAGATCATTAAGAATACTCAAATTGTAGTACAGTGCCCATAACTACACTTGAACAATCCTAAGTAAATTGTATGTAGTACATCTGTAGATGTGGTTTTAAAGTTTGGAGGTTCGTGCGTGTGTTTAACATGTCTTTTGTCGGACTGCAGTAGTCTCAAGATTAAGAATATCTCTCTCAAAAGTTCCCACCTTGCCCAACGTTGAATTTATTACTAGTTGCGCCAAGAACGGTTAATGAATAATTCGTTTTACAAGTTGGTTATTACCTCACTAAAATTAAGAAAGATATCCTTACCTACGTCCCCAGGGCAAGACTAATATAACTGTAGGACACACCTCTTGATATATGCATTATCTATTTTGAAGGAAAAGAGGGAGGTGAATAATTTCTGAAACTCTTTATTCATCAGATAATTGCCTTGTTTATCCCTGGTAAGTGGCAATTACCCCCATTGTGCTCACGATTGTTGTTGTAGTACCGAGGTGGCCCGTTGTTGGCTTGAAATTATTTTACCACAGGGGTGAAATCTTTCTCATATTATGAATTTGCCTGACATAGTCCCGTCCAACATAGGTCGCATCAAAACCAGAGTAACTTTGTTCAGTTTAAGGAATCTAACTAATTTTGTCACCACTCACCACCGTTGGCTAAATGCAATCTTTCGTTTATAAAAAAATTGACTACTCCAGATATTTGAACTTGAACGGTCCAGGCCATAGAAACCTCAATAAACTAGGAAAAAGAAACATATATCCCTTCATGCTATACGACCTGTTGCTTATTCTGTTTCAAACCGGCCTGTATTGCCCAATTTCAACACTGTCATTACCTATAATTGTTGAGTATACTGAACGAGAGGGGCGCATGCCAAGTGTAATACGAATCCACCAATATCAGGTCAAATTCCCCACAGGCAGAACTTCCCCTACAGAAACAGAAATCCCTCCACTAATCAAGTGACTATTCCTAGGTACGACCACCTGTCAAAACTGGAAATTTCATGCACGACATCCAACGTATTTTTTCCCGCAGTTCGTTGTCAGGTACGACAGGCACCGATTAGCGATTATACGACACAGATTTACGCTCAACCTCACAAAAGAAGGAATGGGGTGCATAGAAGCACAATTTGGAAGTTTTTATTAGACTGTGGGGTTGGGGTGCATTAATATTAGAGACAGCGTATGTTGTATACATTTTTTTTTATAAACGAGTCATCGTTTAAGCTGTCGCATATTCGCCACTAACAACGCATTCTGGAACACTGGGGGGGCAAACGAAGTTATGAATAGTCGTTTGACAACTTGAAACATATATGCTTCCTCCAAAACAAAATACACATTTCGGTTGACTTCCAAATATTATATAAAGGGCCCTTTTACCTCAGACTAAAATAATTTCAGATTCTCTCTTCTCTCTTTCCTCCTTTATAATCAGAAAGCCATCACAACAACACTCCCAACTCACTCCACACACTTCCCAATCTTCCAAAAATGAACTTCAAGCTATCTGCCCTTGCCGCCATCGCCGCCGCTTCCGTTGCCACCGCCGCTACCACTACTGTCACCGCTTACGACATTGCTGAGCTTGATGCTATCATGGCCGACGCCAAGTCTCACCTGTTCCAGTACATGCTTCTGGTCTACTCTGGTAAGCTTTCCTTCAGTGACCTACCAGCTGGTGTTCTTGACGTTGCTATGGATGCCATTGACAACAAGAACTACTCCACCCTTCTATCTGAGGTTGATTTTGATGGTGTTAACTCCATGGTTACTGCCCTTCCATGGTACTCCACCAGACTGCTACCACAGATCAACTCCATCTACTCCAAGGAGCAGGCTGCCAACACCCTTCTATAAACGCACGGGTAATACCTTAACGACTATCTCTTTATTTCTAACTTTATAACCAATTTTATGTATGAGCTCTTTATAAAACCAAAAAAATACTTTTTTTTCGAAATATCTGCTGCAAATATACACTCACAAGGGGTGGGCTCCCTCATAATAACGACGAGATATTGTTAGAGTATACTCCTAAATATTCACGTTGGCTCTTGATTCTTGTAGTTGATCTGTAAGAAGATGGCACACTCACCTTTCACGTGATACAGTAAAACGGCGCAGAACTCGGAAATATTTTCGGCCGAATACATTTTTCTCCGACACCTTAAAACAATTCCCACGTG
>JAKTPZ010000186.1:0-10482 GCA_030579215.1 Maudiozyma pseudohumilis
CGTCGTCCGCCTGTCCCTCGGCCTGCCCCTGGTCCTTCTTCCACTGCGCCAGCAGCTCCAGACCCGCAATGCCCTGCGTCGAGGTCGTGTCCTCTCCGAACTTTGGGCCCTCGCGCGCCTTGCCGCTGCGCTTGCGCTCCAGGACGTCCAGCGACGCCGTCTTGCCTCGGTCCTTGCGCTTCAGCATCTCCGGCGCGATCTCCCTGTACACCCCCAGCAGCGACTTGGCCGCCATAGAAACTCCCTTCGCCTTGGAGCCCTTGTACTCCACGAGGTCCTGCAGCAGCGGCTCCTCGATGGCCAGCGGCGCTCTGGCGCAGATCTCGCGGATGGTGTTGAGACCCGCGGCGGCGACCTCGTTCGCGACACCGTCCGACACAAACTCGTCCGCGATCTTGCGCACAAGGATCTGCAGGTTCTCGGGGGGAACCAGGTCGTGCGCGGCCTGGGCACTCGCGGCCATGATCCGCGTCACGTCGACCTGCTTCGGCGTCAGGTACTTGAGGAAGTACGAGTAGATGCCCAGGACGGTCAGCTTGTGCGTGCCGATGAGACGCGACAGCAGCTGCATGATGGAGATGCGCTGCTGCAGGTCGAAGCGCGAGTTGCGCTTGTTTCCGCTCCCGCCGCCCAGGTGCGTCTTGAACATGCGCTCAGTGAACCCCTGCGGGTCGCGCAGGAGGTGGATCGCACTGAAGTTCAAAAAGTTCTGGTTCGTCTGGCCCTTCTGCCCGCGCTTCTTCACCGTCGACAGCGCGTTCTTCAGCTTCTTCGCACGCTTGCCCGTCTTCTTGTTGATCTCCAGGCGGTGCTTCAGCGCGTCGATGTTCACGTCGTCCTCGTCGTCGCTCTTCTCCTCAAACGTCTCCTCGCGCTCCCGGTCCGCGTCCAGGAAGAACATGATACCGGCAAGCGCGATCTTCGTGTCCTGGTGCAGCGCCGCCTGCGTCATGATCTCGATCGTGCGCGAGTCGTCCCAGATACCGCGGCGCCACAGCTCGCGCGTCAGGCGCGCAGCCCACAGGCCCTGCGAGTCCGGCTGGTCCAGCAGGTTGAAGCAGATCGCCTGCGTCGACTTGTTCAGCTTCTGGTTCTTCGAGCCCAGGTTCGCGTTCTTCAGCAGCGTCACCAGGTTGTTGTAGATGAGCGTTCTCAGCTCCTTCGCGTGCGAGTTGAGGCCCAGAGAGTTGCCTTGCAGCGAGTACGCGATCAGCAGCGGGAAAAGCGTCTGGATGAGCTGCTCGGGCGAGATCACGCCTTTGTTGCGCAGCATCGTCAGAGAGGTCAGGATCTTCTCCTTCAGCTCGAAGGGAAGCGTCTGGTGGTGCTCCAGCAGCAGCTGGCGCAGCTCGTTGGTGAAGTTGGCAGTGTGCTCGGGAAAACACGAGCACACTTGCGAGATGAAACCGATAAGCTCCATGAGCTCGGCGACACTGGCGTTACCGTTGATCGTGACACTGTTGGTGTCAACAGTGTGGTTGCCAGAGGAAGGGTCGGTGGAGGCAGTGCTGCCGCCGGAAGACTGCGCCATACCGTTCAGCATGAAGATGTCACGCAGGGACTCGTAGTGCGAGTACTGCTGCAGGAACTCCTCCTTGTAAGAAGCAGGGTCACGCTTCACAAGGTTCTGCAGCAGAATGATGTTGTTGGGGAGAATAGCAGCTCTACCTTTTCTGGCCATGGTTCGTAGTGTGGTGTTCTGGTCCTCTTGAAGTAGTGGTTCCAAGCTTTCTTTCACATGGGCTCTGCAACGACTTATATGGCTGATGCGCCTTCTTTTATCCAGGCGATGCGATGCGATGAGTGAAAATTTTCAAGTTTTGCTAAGCGCTCTATAACGGCGCAGGAGGGGTTGTGGGCAGAGAAATAGCTGTAGGACGGTGGGCAGAAGAGGGGCCTGGCACGTGATGGGTGGACTGACAACTATACCGCAAAGGAGGTAGGGGTACGGGTATGCCAAGGTTATCATGGGCTTGCACAGCGTCTAGTAGCTGGAAAGTGCGGCGACATCCGTTTCATGCAATACCGCTTACAATCCCTGAAGAGGTTCTGCAAGTTTTGGAAATGTCCACCGTTCCAGCGTGAATTATGGAAAAATAACGGTTACCAACTGGGTCTCTAATGCATTTGTGCACTGTCCATTGTCCCACTGCGTATATATCATTGTATGAACTTGAAGTACCTATCACTGGAGCCCATCGCCTTCTCTTACTGCACGCCTTGCGGTAGCGCGGTCAGGCGAAAATTTTCACTATTAAAGAGCTCATCGCTAACAACTCATCGCTAAAACATACACATCAACAAGGGCACAGCAGCTGTATATCAACAAGGGCAAGGCAACAACACATCCACGAGGACAATTGCAACAACATGTCCACTAATTTCAAATCACTCGGCCTCTCCAAATGGCTGGTTGAGTCGCTTAATGCTATGAAGATCACCCAGCCAACTGAGATTCAGAAGCACTGCATCCCGGAAATCCTCAAGGGCAGAGACTGTATCGGTGGCGCAAAGACGGGTTCCGGTAAGACTATTGCATTTGCCGGGCCTATGCTCACCAAATGGTCCGAGGACCCTTGCGGTATGTTCGGCATCGTGCTCACCCCAACCAGAGAGCTGGCAATGCAAATCGCAGAACAGTTTACCGCACTGGGAAGCAGCATGAATATTCGTGTCGCTCTGGTGGTAGGTGGTGAGAGTATTGTGAAACAGGCACTGGAATTACAGAATAAGCCGCATTTCATTATTGCTACTCCAGGTAGACTTGCTCACCATATTATGAACAGTGGTGAAGATACTGTCGGCGGACTCAAGAGGGTGAAATACCTAGTCCTGGATGAGGCCGATTTCATGCTTACCGACACGTTTGCCAGCGATCTGGCTACGTGCATCGGAGCCCTGCCACCAAAGACAAAGAGGCAGACTTTGCTGTTCACCGCCACAATGACTGACCAGGTCAAGACCTTGCAGGATGCACCAAGTATAGAGGGCAGACCCCCTGTGTACAGTTATCAAGTAGAGAGTACAGATAAGGTCGCTATTCCATCTACATTGGGTACAGAGTATATCCTGGTCCCAGAGCATGTCAAAGAGGCGTACTTATACCAGTTACTCACATGCGAGCAGTATGCCGAGTCGAGTGCGATTATATTCGTCAACAGAACAACAGCAGCCGAAGTTCTGCGCAGAACTTTATTCCACCTGGGCCTGAGGGTAGCCTCGTTGCACTCTCAGATACCACAGCAGGAAAGAACTAACTCTCTGCAGAGGTTCAGGGCCAATGCTGCCAGAATCTTGATTGCTACAGATGTTGCCTCTAGAGGTCTGGATATCCCCATTGTTGAGTTGGTTATCAATTACGATATTCCTTCCGATCCAGATACGTATATCCACCGTTCTGGTCGTACAGCCCGTGCCGGTAGACATGGTGATGCCATCAGTTTCATCACGGAGAGGGATATTTCCAGAATAGAGGCTATTGAGGAGCGCATCAACAAGAAGATGACCGAGTGTGACAAGGTACACGACACTGCTGTTATTAGAAAGGCGTTGACAAAGGTGACAAAGGCCAAGAGAGAGTCTTTGATGGAGATGGAAAAGGCAAACTTCGGTGAAAGAAAGAGGCTGAAGAAAGAGCGTAACCTAAACTCCAAGAGTTACAGGGAATAATCAAATGTCCGGAGGAAATAGTTTTGTACAATAAAAGATATGTATTTTTGATAAGCAATGCACTTTTTTTTTTTTGGAAATGTATGCATGAATATATGTATGGCGGCATCGCCCAGCACATGCCCAGCACAACAGCGCAGAGTAACTGAAAATTTTGTGCCAGACTGCTATTCAAAGGAGCTGGATGCTGTATACTACATAAAATGTGTTCTTTCAAAGCAAAGCACTGAACATAAAATACCGACAGTCATGAGTAGAGCTAAGGAAATCCAGGAGAAACTGGCTCTAAATGCAAGACTACAGGAAGCGCTCGGTTCAAACACATCGAAGGTTCTGAGCTGGTTGGACGATAGTAAAGATGATAAGGACAATAAGGAGTCTGAATACAAGGATAAAGACCAAGCCTATTCGATAAAGGACCTCGAAGATAGTAAAAAGATGTTTTTTGAACTCCCAGTTGTTCAGATTGGTTCTGGTCTAAATATGGGCGATTCTGAGGCAGACAACGATACGTCGACAGATATACATACCATCGGTGAATTTATCAAGAGCAATAAGAAGATCAGTAGTTTGGCAAAGAAGAAGAAGAGATCAGAGGATCTAAATACGAGAAACAATATATACAGAGTAGCAAAGGATGATACCAGGGCAATGGTCGCCTTGAAGAACAAGATCAGGTCAGGAAAGAGGGAGGAAATGAGACGTAATGGATCATTGGATGGTAAAAAGGAAGGAAACTCCAAGTTTGCCACTAATAGAAATACAACTATCAACCAACCTGAATCGGATAGCGAATCAAGCGACGATGACAGGGATCGGAAACCAGTCCAGGCCAAAAAGTCTGTAAATTTATTGTTTAACGGCAAGAAAAAGGCCAGAAAGTAATTCGTAGATCAATAATTACATATGCATAAGTACAAATACCAGAATCCAGTATTCAACTTCCACTGACATCTATGAAATTCTTTCCCCGTATGACATTACGTAAGCTCATCGCGGATCTCCAAGACTTCTGGGAAGCGGCTTCAGAAATTTTCAGTGGACGCCACCCCCAAGGACCACTCTTATATAAGGTAGAAGCAGTTCACACAAAAGTGACTCCACATTTTGCCTTCCTTCTCCTGGGAGAATAAATACAAGACGAACAACTAAATAACATTATTCATAATGAGTGTCAATGTAAAGGATGAAATTGCCTCCAAGCCAAGAGCAACTATGCTATGTTGCGAATGTGGTACACCAATCGATGGATCTGCCGGTTTGGTTATGTGCTACGATTGTATCAAGATGAAGGTCGATATTACTCAAGGTATCCCAAGAGAATCTAACATTAGTTTCTGCAGAGATTGTGAACGATTCTTACAGCCACCTGGCCAATGGATTAGGGCTAGACTGGAGTCAAGAGAGTTACTGGCTGTGTGTCTCAAGAGGTTAAAAGGCCTGAACAAGGTTAGACTTGTAGATGCTTCATTTATCTGGACCGAACCACATTCCCGCAGAATTAAGGTCAAAATTACCATTCAGGGTGAAGCTATGCTCAACACTATGATCCAACAGAGTTTTGAAGTCGAGTACTTTGTTAATGCTATGCAATGTCCAGATTGTGCAAAGTCTTACACTGCTAATACCTGGACCGCTACGGTTCAAATTAGACAAAAGGTTCCTCACAAGAGAACTTTTCTATACCTTGAGCAGTTGATCCTAAAGAATAACGCCCATGTCAACACTGTTTCGATCAAGGAGGTTAAGGATGGTTTGGATTTCTTCTATGGCCAAAAGAGTCATGCCATTAAAATGGTTGACTTTTTGACCTCGTCGGTTCCCGTCAAATATAAGAGATCTGAGGAACTAGTCTCTCAGGACTCTCACACCGATGTTTCCAAATATAAATTCACATATTCTGTGGAAATTGTGCCAATTTGTAAGGATGACCTAGTTGTTTTGCCCAAGAAGATCGCAAAATCTCTTGGTAACATTTCTCAATTTGTCCTGTGCCACAAGATTTCCAACTCAGTTCAATTCTTGGACCCAACTACTTTGCAAACTGCCGAACTACAGAGTAACGTCTTTTGGAGAAACCCCTTCAGCTCTCTGGCAGATTCATCTCAACTTGTGGAGTTTATTGTCTTGGATGTTGAACCAACCGGCATTGTAAAGGACAACCGTGTTCTGTCGGATGTCACAGTTGCAAGAGCAGTTGACCTCGGTGTGAATGACCAGGAGTATTACGTGAAATCCCATCTTGGTGGTATTTTACATGCTGGTGATAGTGCTATGGGTTATTTTATTGCTAACTCTAACTATAACTCTGATCTGTTTGACGGTTTGAAGTATGACTATGTCCCAGATGTTGTTTTAGTTAAGAAACTGTACCCAAAGAGAGTTAAGAATAAGAGAAACTGGAAACTGAAGAGAATGGCTAGAGAGCACAACGATATCGACGCTAGTAAGGATTACAACAACGCAAGAGTTGAAAAGCAAGAATTTGAGCGTGCGGAGAAGGACTACGAGATGTTCTTGCAAGAATTGGAAGAAGACTCTGATCTCAGACATAACGTTAATGTTTACAAGAATGAAAATGAAAACATATCCGAAGGTGAGGAGGATGACGAGGATGACGAGGAAAGTGATAACGAGGCTCCACATATCGATGTAGATGAGCTTCTGGATGAAATTGACGGACTGACACTTGGTGAACAGGAGGCTGCAAGTGAACAAGAGGATACAGATGAAGATAAATCTTAGTTTTCAGCATGTTACATATATACTATATATTTTCGTAAGTCATAATGTCATTAGCATATTCACTTCTATTTTATGTGTCGTCGGTAGTGATTTTATGACGGCATGGAAACAAGACGATGCTCGGGCACAACATGAATTTGAAGATCAATGTGTAGACAGAATAACGGTCCAACAGAACAAAAATAACAAAAAATCTACAATTGCATCTCATAAATTGACTATATCTGCTTGTTTAAAGGCCATTTGTAACATTATTGACACACCCAACTAAAATTTTCCCAACCTAGTTTTTTTTACACCAGTTAATTGCAGATACATTTCACTAAGTGGCAAATGACAACAAACGAGAATCATCAGAGAGAAAATGACAGTGAAGCATCTGGAGAAAAGCCTGTCGCAAAGAGGATAAAGCTTAATGAATATAGAGCAGAACAAAGGGATACGTCCGCCACCGACCAAGAGAAAGATGAAGTGCCGGACAACGATGAAGGTGCAACCGAAAACAAAGAGGAATTAGACGATGCTGATGACGCGAAGACTTCTGGGGGATCATCCCCAAACGAAACAGTTGAATTAGATGCGCCCGAAACAGTTGTGCCTAATGAGGAAAATGGTACTGTAAAGTTCGAATTTGATGGAGTGGACTATAAATTTAAAGAGAGAGCAAGTGTGATAGAGGAAAAAGAGGGCAAGATCGAATTTAGGGTGGTAAATAACGACAATTCCAAGGAAAATCTCATGGTCCTAACGGGTCTAAAGAATATTTTCCAAAAGCAATTACCTAAAATGCCAAAGGAATATATCGCAAGATTAGTGTATGACAGAAATCATCTCTCCATGGCAGTTGTAAGGAAACCTCTCACTGTTGTCGGTGGGATTACATATAGGCCATTTAATGAACGAGGATTTGCTGAGATTGTGTTTTGCGCAATTAGTTCTACCGAACAGGTCAGAGGTTATGGTGCCCACTTGATGAACCATTTGAAGGACTATGTGCGTAACACCTCGCCTATCATGTACTTTCTGACTTATGCTGATAACTACGCCATCGGGTACTTCAAGAAACAAGGTTTCACCAAAGAGGTGACGCTTGACAAAAAGGTGTGGATGGGTTATATTAAGGATTATGAAGGAGGTACCTTGATGCAATGTTCTATGCTCCCTAAAATACGATATCTCGACGCGGCCAAAATTCTACTGTTGCAAGAAGCCGCACTCCGTAGGAAAATTAGGACAATATCACAATCTCACATTGTAAGAGCTGGGCTTGAGCAGTTCCGAGATTTAGACAATATTAAACCGATTGATCCTATGACAATCCCCGGGTTGAAGGAGGCTGGTTGGACGCCTGAGATGGATGAACTTGCCCAGCGTCCCAAGAGGGGACCTCACTATGCGATCATGCAAAATAT
Organism: Maudiozyma pseudohumilis; assembly: GCA_030579215.1. Taxonomy (NCBI): domain Eukaryota; kingdom Fungi; phylum Ascomycota; class Saccharomycetes; order Saccharomycetales; family Saccharomycetaceae; genus Maudiozyma; species Maudiozyma pseudohumilis. Next base: position 7,827 of record JAKTPZ010000186.1, read on the forward strand.
CTTAACGGAGCTACAAAACCATGCTGCTGCATGGCCATTTTTACAGCCGGTGAATAGGGAGGAAGTCCCTGACTATTATGAGTTTATTAAGGAGCCTATGGACCTGAGTACAATGGAAGTTAAATTGGAAAATAACAAATATGAAAAGATGGAGGACTTTATATATGATTTGAGATTGGTTTGCAATAACTGTAGGATGTACAACGGAGAGAACACATCTTACTTCAAATATGCCAACAGACTGGAAAAATTCTTCAATTCAAAGGTGAAAGAGATTCCGGAGTACTCTCATCTCATTTGATTTCCAGGCTTGGGAACATTCTGTGATTTGTCTTACTATTTTTTTATGGTTTATTGTTGCATCTATATATACAGTTACGTGCATATAAGTTTTGAATTATATATGTATATATCACGATGTGTATTATATTATACGGCACATGCATATTCATGATATATTTCGTTAGGTAGTCAAAATTTTCCTCCTATGTTAGGGATAAAGTATCAACTCCACTTAGGCCATTTCGACATCCTGCCCCTCCGGGTTCTCCTGAGTCTCCTGCTCCTTCAATTCCTTGATTATCTCAGCAGTCTTTTCATTGGAATATATTTTAAAGCCACTATCCTTTGTTACGCAACTTAGTTGAGCATTATTTTCGTCCAACTTCTCCTCCATAACTTGCTTTAGAATCTTGAGAACCAGCTTCTCGGCCTCCCTCAGAGTCAACGAGGAGTGCCATTCGTTCTGTAGCTCTGACTGAGCACCTTCCGAACCAGACCCAATGGCCTTGGCGTTGTAACGGTAGAATGTTCCAGATGGTTCAGCATGGAATAATTGATATCCCTCGTCCTTGTCGTAACCTGCTATCAGAAGTGCGACACCAAAAGGTCTAGACATTAGTCTCTCCTCACCAGATGCACCCTCACCAAATCTCAGGGCCAGATCACAAACGGACTGTGTTAGAGACTCGACGCCCATGTCTTCGTCGTAGTATAGGTTGTGTGTTAGTGCAGAAACACGGGCATGCTCGATCATCGAGCGGGCATCTGCTGTGAGTCCACTCATGGCGCAGCCAATGTGGTGCTCGATCTCAACAATCTTCTCAATGGAGTCTGACTCAAGAAGTGGAGAGGTGGCACGTTTCTCGACACCTAGCACAACACCTTCGCTTGTTGCAATACCAATTGCTGTGGAACCTAGCTTGATAGCCTCTAGGGAATACTCGACCTGGAACAGTCTACCTTCTGGGGAGAAGGTACTCACACCACGATCGTACTCACTTCTGGTTAGAAACATTGTTTGTATATATTTTAGGGGATTGTGTGAACTGTTTGACCTTATGAATTGGGTTGTTAATTGTTTTCTGTTCTGTTCTTTTGTAATTCTTACTGTCCCACTATGGGACTTTAAGGTGTTAGAACTCTGGTTTGCCACCGTAGGGGAATCCTCAGAGTGTTTCGTCGATAGTGATCTTTTCCGATGGTCACCCTACCGGTCATGTGACCTTAACATCAATACAGCAACTACCATTCTTTACCAGTGCATTGATGGTAATAAGTCTTGTAGTAGTTTGCCTTTCATGGAATTGATGTCTTTTGGAGATGGGTTTCCAAGGTGAAGCTATTTTTAACTACTTTTTTGGTCGGAAGCCGGTTTCGACTTTGCGCTCAAGTAATGGTACCTCATGTATCACTGGGTGGAATCCTTGTTCTCTAACTGTTGGTGAAAGTATGTCGGTGTATAGTCATCAAACTGTTTTTATATTCTTCAGATATGTTTTTATCTTTGTTTTTATCCCTTCATTGTCCTTCGTAAAGTGGGTTATTGAAGGTATTACTACTACAATTACGCCTCGCATCAAAAGATGTGTAGGTGGGTGCATATAGTCAAGACCAGTCAACACTACCTAAATTCACACATTTTGGTAGAAAATTTGTCCTTGGCATATCTTTGAAAGATACCACCTCAACATACGTTTAGCCGCGCATATGTTCAGCCGCACGTGTTTGTATGTATCCTCCAACCATCATCAAGAAATAAATGCATGTAATATAACTATGCAAATACAAGGTGTAGAGTCTCGCGTATTTACTTTGCCTAACATCTTATTTGTAGCAGTATCCTAAAATCCTTCGAAATGAGTTCTACCTCTCACTACGAATAGGGCTCATCCTCTCACTACGAATTGGACTTATCCTCTCACTAAGAAATATGATCCTGAAAATCCCGTCAATCACACAACTTCCCTAATAATATTTCTACCACTAATCCTGGTTTCTGGTTTCCATCATGCGAATGTATGTCCATATTGTAATTCCGTCAGCCGACATCCTACAATACCGAACCACAACACATTCTCCCTCTCTTTTAATAACTCTTTCGCATCTTGTCCCAAATTGCACCGCTGGAAAATGGAAGCCACTAAAATACACCCGCCACTCAGAGACAAGCTCGTTAGAAGTACAATACGGAGTCACAAGGCCCACACACATCTATCACAGTCCATTTCATGGATTCTTAGCACTCTAACCCAGTACATTCCATTCTTGCCAGACAAGACAATACCCCCTAATATTCAACAATATACAAAATGCTAGGCACAGCAGGTTCCGCGGAGAAGAAAATCGCACCTGACCAAGTGGAACCCCCCCCCCC
>JAKTPZ010000248.1:0-33911 GCA_030579215.1 Maudiozyma pseudohumilis
GGGCCAGGTGTGTGGCCGGCCGTCGATATAGCACAGCAGAGTGCGGCGCCTAGAGATAATGGGGGGTATCTGGCCCCTCTCCACTATTGCATGGGGGCGGCCCCTCCCTCCTATATCATGCGTGCGACTGGTCTGCACCGCGGCGTGTCTGTTGTGCAGACCAGCCTCGGGTCTTGAAGGGTAGTCCCTGCGCACTACAGTACCGTCTGTGGTTACACCCAGGCTGTCCCTGCGACCGTGCGCGTTTCTCACGGCGTTGGAGAGCTCGGCGGTTGCGCGCTGTGCGGCCTGTGTGCTGCGGGTGTGGCTTCTCGGCACCTGCACTCCGGGGAACTGTGCTCCGGCAGTGTCGTAGCAGGAGGGGATGTACTGTGTGGGCACGGTGTCGAAGCTGACGGAGGGTGTGGAGTGCGAGAGGGCATGGTGGGGGCGGGGGAGCGACAGGCGGCGGTAGAGTGTGTGTTCTTTGTGCATTGGGTGGGCCAAACCGAGGGGGGCGATGTTTGTGGGGGGTGTCTAGCGAAGTGAGGTTTGAGGGGTGGTGTCTAGCGAAGTGAGGTTTGTGAGGGGTGGTGCCTAGCGATACTCTTCGCAACGAGGCTTATGTTGTATGCTTGTTCTTGTTATTTCGCGTCTGTACTTTTGTGTGTGTACTTGCGATTGCGATTGTATGTATATGCTTTGTATATATGGTTGTATAGCAGTGTATACTCTGTAAGAGTGTGCTTGTGTATACTCTGTAAGAGTGTGCTTGTGTATACGCACCCCTACCGCAGTTATATAGCAGATCTGTATTGTGCGGTGATGTTTCTTTGCGTGGTGATGGTGGCGGTGGCGGCGGTCTCTGCGGTGTCAGCCGTGCGGTGCGGTTCCATCGGCCCGCTTTGTTCTGCGCTCCCCTCTTCTGTGTGCTCCCCGCTTTGTTCTGTGCGCATCGCTCTGTGCTTTGTTCTGTGCGCCCCTCGACTCCCTCCGCCCCTCGCCCTCCGCCCCTCGCCCCCTCGCCCCTCTCCTGGCCCCTCTCCTGGCCCCTCTGGGCGCCTCTCAGCTGCTCGAGGGGTCCGCGGCGTGGCGTGGCGTGGCGTGGTGGATGGGTTTTGGTGTGGGTGTGTGGGTGGAAATGCTCCCCTGTGCGCGCTTGTGCTTGTGCGTTTGTGCACCTGCCTGCACCCGCCACGACACATAAGACAATACGCTCTGCCGTGTGGGTTTGTTTTGCCGCCGCGCCACTCCACCTCTTACCCTCCCCTCTTACCCTCCCACAGGTCCATTAGCCGCCATGGAATACACACCCAAGGACGTTGCACAGACAGAGGACAGGGCAATGTCCCCGCCCGCACAGAGAGTTGGAAGGAACATCGCTGTCAATGCAGCGGATGCTAGGCCGCCCTCTCCAAGGAGGCATCACCACCACCACCATCACCACCATCACCACCACCGCAAGCCCGAGAGGGGAGACGGTGTCACGAGAAGGCGGCCGGCTCTCAACTCAAGGCTCGGTGCTGGTACCAGTTCCACTGCCACTGCCCCCCCGCATCCGCCCGCGCTCCCACGACTGGCTGACGGGACACGGTTCGGCAACTACCAAATAGTCAAGACTCTGGGCACAGGCTCCTTCGGCAAGGTCAAGCTCGCCTTCCACGTCGCCACGGGCCAGAAGGTCGCGCTCAAGGTGATCAACAAGCGCATCCTCTCGCGGCGCGACATGCAGGGGCGCGTCGAGCGCGAGATATCCTACCTCCGCCTCCTGCGCCACCCGCACATCATCAAGCTCTACGACGTCATCAAGTCCCGCGACGAGATCATCATCGTCCTGGAGTACGCCGAGCACGAGCTGTTCGACTACATCACCAGGCGCGGCAGGCTCACGGAGGACGACGCCCGCAGGTTCTTCCAGGAGATCATCTCCGCCGTCGAGTACTGCCACAGGCACAAGGTCGCCCACCGCGACCTCAAGCCAGAGAACCTCCTCCTCGACAAGCACTACCGCGTCAAAATAACGGACTTCGGCCTCTCAAACATCATGACCGACGGCAACTTCCTCAAGACGAGCTGCGGGTCGCCCAACTACGCCGCGCCGGAGGTCATCGGCGGGAAGCTGTACGCGGGGCCCGAGGTGGACGTGTGGTCGTGCGGAGTGATACTGTACGTCCTCCTGTGCCACAGGCTGCCCTTCGACAGCGCCAGCCTGCCGGAGCTCTTCAGGAGGATCAGCAACGGGGTCTACGTGCTGCCGCCGTTCCTGTCAGCGCCCGCCGCAGACCTGATCCGCAGGATGCTCGTGGTGAACCCCTTGGGGCGCATCTCCATACAGGAGATCATGCAGCACCCGTGGTTCAAGGTCGGGATACCCGTGTACTTGGTGCCCGCGGACTTGCGGGCGGCCATGGGGCTCGAGGCGGCCGGAGAAAGCAGCGCCGCGGGCGGAACTGGTGGCCGCGGCGACGACGACGACGAGCCCATAGACGACGAGCTCGTGACGGCTCTCGCCAACACAATGGGGTACGGGATCGACGAGATACACGAGTCCCTGCAGACGGCAAGGCGCGACCCGGGACTCGACGAGATCCGCGATGCGTACTTGCTGATGCGCGAGAACAAGGCCATCCTGCGCGACCTGGAGCTGGTGCACTCGGACTCCGATATCAGCTTGGTCAACAGCCGCAGCGGGACGGTGATAGACACAATTGCCGCACAGAGGTTGACCTCGTACCACCAGGAGCGCGAGTCCCGCTACAGTTTGCTACAGGGGCCAGGGCCGTCACACTCCAATGCATCCTCCCGCTCTCCGTCGCCGTCGCAGTCGCCGTCGCAGATGCGTCTGCACTTGCCCAGGGGGCAGCGCACGTACAATGAAACAGGGGCGCTAAAACTAGACACGGACAAATCGACCATCACGATCCTGCCCACGTCGTTGCCGCAGATACACCGTGTTAATATGTTTGCGGCGGGCGTGGCCGGCGCAGGGGTGATCAACCCGATGCTGACGCAGAAGTCCCAGAGCCGCTGGCATTTCGGGATCAGGTCCCACTCGTACCCGCTGGTGGTGATGGGGGAGCTGTACGCGGCGTTGAGACAGTTGGGCGCATACTGGACGCCCGCGAGGGAGAGGGAGTTGTGGACAATCAGGGCGAAGTGGAAGTGGGATCCAACGAGGGAGAGGGAGGACAAGAGTACTTGCAAGCAGGATGGTACAAATGCGCCTGTGGGAGAAGGCAGGAATACTTGGGAACAAGATAATGCCAGTACAAATTGTGAACCGGATAATGCCAATACAAATTACGAACAAGATAATGCCAGTACAAATAGCGAAGACGACCCCTCTGTTCCCAAAGAACTCAAGGTGGTTGTGCAGCTGTTCCAAACAACCCCAGGGAACTACCTCGTCGATTTGAAATTTGACGGCTGGGAGATAGATGACACCGACGAGGCAGAGTCCGGCAACAGTTCTCCGCGCACAAGAGAATCAACTCCGACAGCGGAGTCTATTGCAAGGGACGAGGAGATCAGTACGTTCTCCGCATACCCGTTTCTAAACCTGGCATCAAGACTGATTAACGAACTAGTGCGCGAAAACGAGGTGCCTGTGCAGCAGGAAGTCCAGGAAAGGGCCGAGACTCGCTTGCAACAGGACAACCCAGTTGCATAGTAGATACAGATGCCGATGCCCAATGGCCAATGCCCAAAACCCAATCCCCACCACCCAACGCGAAACAAGAACAGATAACGGACCCCAGACGCGTTAACTACATCTATCGCGCATCGGCTGGTTCCTGGTTCCCACACGGGCGTCTTCGCCCCCACGCATAATGCACACATATACCCTACGTAATAGATCAATATCCAGCTGCCAGTTTCTTTAGACACCGATTGCCGCTTTTTTTTTTCGTGTCGGACCAGCCGTTTTAATTTTTCCTCATTGGGTAATACATCAATAGTTCGCGATGTTTTCCCCTTTAGGAAAAAAGCAACAGCAAGGACGTCTGTCGTCGGCAACGACGAAGCGCCCGTGAAAATTACAGGGCTGGCTCATATATAAGACAGGGCCCCAGCTAACCACTAGTGCAAGGTCCCAGGGATCTACCTTTGGCACGGGGCAGTCACCAGAATTGCACTATTGACAATATTGGGACAATCCACACCAGATAAAATTTGCGAGCGTTTCAGTCACGGATTTGAGGGAAAATCACTGTATCAACACATTATTAATATTATTTTTTTATTTTTTTTGATAAAACCTATAATTCATATCCAAGCCTACTTAGTTATTTTTGCCAATCTTAATTTTTTTTTTTGGTATTGTACTCATCTAGAATTTAGCATAACTATCCCCGCATTCCAGTTAAAGGAGAAATAAAATAAAACTGGTGCATAGTAAAAACACACAGCGCAATCACCTTACAACCATGAACAAAAGAGTAAAGGTAGAAAACAAGCGCATTAAAATGCTGAGCCAGGATCAGCGATCCGCGTCTTTTGACGAGGAGGCTATGTCTGCGAACAGGAGTCGTAAGCCATGCGCTTCCAAGGCAAAGGGTGGATCTAAAGTTGCAAAGAGCGTACCATCCAAGGCTAGTCGAACCAAATCTGCCACAGCGGTGAGTTTGGAAGATCTCCAAACGGAAAAATTGCATCATATATTACACCTTGATTCTGGCGACGACACAGTCTCCAGCATTCACAAGCTGCTGAGTAAAGCACGCAAGGTTATGGTTCTTACGGGAGCCGGTATTTCGTGTAACGCAGGTATTCCTGATTTCAGATCATCAGAGGGTCTGTACAACCTGGTAAAAAAGGAGCACCCTAACATCTCGTTGGGGTCTGGTAAGGAGATGTTCGATATATCCCTGTTTAGAGACGAGATGAAGATTGCCGTCTGGGCTACTTTTATGGAAAAACTGTACTCGAGTTGTAGAGTGGCGACGCCGACAAAGACACACAAGTTTATTGCACATTTAAAGGACAGGGGTAAGTTGTTGCGTTGTTATACTCAAAACATCGACGGTCTTGAGGAGTCCCTGGGTCTGGAACTTTCTAGCGAGCAGCCAACAGACATCCAAGAGGCTGACAACAACCTGGCCGCTTCTCGCAGCAACTCGTTCTCTTCTTTCAGTAACGCTAAATGGAAGAATTTTGACGTTGTGCAGCTGCACGGAGACCTCAACACTCTATCCTGCACCAGATGCTTCCACGTTTTCAACTGGAGTAGAAGCTGGACAAGATCATTCAGAAACGGTGAACTGCCAACATGCCCAAACTGCGAAGAGATAAAGATGAGAAGAGTTATGCAGGGAAAGCGTCTGATTGATAACAACGGTATCTTGAGACCAAACATTGTCCTTTACGGTGAGAATCACCCATCAGGTGATTTCATCTCCCAGGGTCTAAATGTTGATATTTCCAGAGGCAGACCTGATTTTTTCATTATCATGGGTACGAGCCTGAAGGTCGACGGTGTTAGAAAGGTCGTCAAGCAGATAAGTAAGCAGGTACACGAGCGTGGTGGAATTGTTATACTTGTAAACAAATCGAGTGTCGGTGAGTCTACTTGGAACGGATGCATCGACTACCAGATCTGGGAGGATTGTGACAAGTGGGTCTCATTTGTTGAACAGCAACAACCAGACTTTTTCAAGAGCCAAAAGGAGGTCGACAAGATAAGACAGCTGAAAAGGGAGGCTAGTGAATTGAGGAGGAAGGAAATGCTTGAAAAGAAGAAACTCAAGGAGCAGAATACGTTGCACACTCCACCCACAACACCCACCAGATCTGTGTCTCCAAAAGGAAAGGGCGTTAAGAAGGAGGAGTCTCCTCTTTCAAACACCACTGATGAGACTAAGCGCGCGACTCTCCGCAGTGTAAAGAGAACACTAATTGCACCAGAGGAACATTACACTACCAACAAGAGATCGAAGATTTCAGACCTGAAGGAGGTCGTTCTAAAGGATGATGAATGTCATGTGGATAAGCTAACAGTAAACGTAGAGTCTGTTTTTGAAGTGGAGACCAAGATAACCACTACATCGTGTTGATTTTGTAATTTGATAAATAGCCCACACCCCATTTGCATAACTTTAATATATATATATATTTGAGTAACCATAGCATAAAATTTATTTAATTTTTAATGACTAAGAAGAATGAACCTGTAATTCGGCTTCTCTCTTTTATTACCCCTGCTTCTTACTAGTTGATCTTATGCGCCGTGTTATATATTTGTGGCAAGCGCGCATCGCTATTACTGAAAAGTAAACACATCACATAACAAAGAAAGTTGTAAACGAGGTCAATATACATAGGGAATATTCTACAACAAGGCATGGCAATAGATAAGAAATGGAATCTTCGACTTCCTGGAGGAGAGTCGCATGTACATGAACACCTTCTGCCTAAGGATCCAAGAGATTATATCAGTGAAATGAAGTTGGCTAATTTGCCTGACGTAGGAAATGCCTTATTACTTTCAACATGGGGTGGCCAAGTGTTCATATTCCCATATGGCGCACCTGATAGTGCATCCAAATATGCTCTTGGTGATATATTAAGTTTTGCCAATGAAACGCCTCTTTTGAGTCTCTGTGTTATTAATTCGGTCATTTACGTTGGAACAGTGATCGGAGAGCTACTAAGACTAGATATTAAAAAGCAACAGTTCTTCCCTGTACTTGGTTCCTGGAGAACGATATCAAATATGGGTGTATGTAGCCTATTCCCATATCAAAGACAAGGTCATAACTACATTATTTGTGTTTCGTGGGATGGGACGGTAAATGTCATCAATGTTGATGATGGAACGTTGGAAACATGGTTCTGTTCTACAATGGATAGGCATATAATTTGTGCAGATTGTAACTCAGAAAACTTGATAATTGTGACTACGGGACAAAAAATACTACTATTTGAACTACCCTTGACATCCCACTCGAAGGGTACACCAATCATACCAGCTCTCAAGCACCAAATACGAAATATCAAACTATTACCAACAAAGGATGGTTATGTTATCGGCTCGATAGATGGACGCTGTGCTGTTGAATATTTTAACAGACCTGAGGAACAGTTTGCATTTCGTTGTCACCGTAATTATCAGGATGGTGTCCTGACAGTATATCCTGTCAATGCCCTTGCGTTCATACCTGGAACAATGAAACTCTTTACCGGTGGATCAGACGGAATTGTGACATTATGGAATTTAGAAACAAAACGAAAGATCAAACAATACGACGGTCAGTCGAATCTCGCCGTTGTAAGAATAGTATCGGACGCGAACGTACTTTTTATTGGCCGCAGTGACGATAGATTCAAGACAGATGCTACACAACTCCGAAAATTCGAAAGGGAAAATCATTCTAGAAGTACATTATATGTGGTAAAAATATGATTACCACGCTTTCGCTGAGTTATAGGCTAGTTATGCATAGATACATTATATATTTAAGGAATTAATATTTTGGTAAGTAATTGAGATACACATATCTCGGAATTGAAAATAAATATTTGTAGATGAAATATTAGTATTTTTGGGAAAATTATTTCAATTTTATTTAACAATTGTTCTGTCATTGTTTCCATCTTATTTTCTGAGTATTATCATATAAAAGTATTTCCCCTAACTCAAAATAATCAAGAATTCGTTACCAGACCTGCGCACAATTCATATTTCAAAATTTTACTTATTCTTAAAAACATGCCCCGACACTACCGACATTTAACCACACATTGTCAGGTAATTTCCTAACAAACAACTTACATTTCTCATTAATATTACTTGAATCACCCAGGTATTACCTATTGGTATGCCCATCGCCCCATAACTACCCGGATTTCAATCTTCGTCCGGGTAACCTCTTGGAATTTTCTAGAAAAAATTCGCAGAGTGGAAGGCGCACCGAAGCTGGGCGGTAGAACCCCCTCCGGATGGGAAGTCTACGGTGGGGAAACTCATGGCACCTTATATAAGAATGCATCGAGAACGAATAAAGTGTCAGATACTGGGTGCTTTCTTTGATACATTTAAAAGACGACACCACCCCTTTGGTAACATAACAGTAAATAATGTCTCTTTCTGCTGACGAATACAAACAACAAGGTAACGCTGCTTTCTCGGCTAAGGACTACGACAAGGCCGTGGACCTATTCTCTAAGGCTATTGAGGTTTCTGAGACTCCAAACCATGTCCTATACTCCAACAGATCCGGTACATACTCTTCCATGAAGAAGTTCCACGAGGCTCTGAAGGATGCCGATGAGTGTATTGAGATCAACCCATCTTGGTCTAAAGGTTACAACAGAAGAGGTGCCGCTCACTTTGGTCTAGGCGATCTAGATGAGGCCGAGGCTGCTTACAAGAAGGCACTAGAGCTAGATGCCAACAACAAGGCTGCCCAGGATGGTCTAGCTCAGGTTCACAGAACCCAGGAGGCTAGATCTGCTGAACCAGACATGGGTCTATCTAAAATCTTCTCTGACCCAAACATGATCGAGAACCTGAAGAAGAACCCTAAGACCGCCGAGATGATGAAGGACCCACAGCTTGTGGCAAAGCTAATTGGCTTCCAGGCTAACCCACAGTCTATGGGTGCTGAGCTATTCTCCGACCCAAGACTCATGACCGTTATGGCTACTCTGATGGGTGTCGACCTTAACATGCCAGACCTAAGCGCTTCCAACTCCATGCCAAAGGAGACTGGCGAGACTCCAGCTGCCACCGAGGAGACTAAGCCAGCTGAGGCTGCTAAGGCTCCAGAAGCTGCCCCAGCTCCAGCTGCCGAGGAACCAGAGGCCATGGAGGTCGATGAGGAGGACAAGAGCAGAGTTACCGCCGATGCTGCCAAGGCTGAGGGTAACAAGGCTTACAAGGCCCACAACTTCGACGAGGCTATCTCCCAGTACAACAAGGCCTGGGAACTATGCAAGGATATTACCTACCTAAACAACCGTTCTGCCGCCGAGTACGAGAAGGGTGACTACGCTACCGCCATCAAGACTCTAGAGGAGGCTGTTGAGCAAGGTAGAGACATGAGAGCTGACTACAAGCTGATCGCTAAGTCCTTTGCCCGTATGGGTAACTCATACTACAAGCTGGACGACCTTCACAAGGCTATTGAGTACTACCAGAAGGCTCTAACTGAGCACAGAACTGCTGATATTCTAACCAAGTTGAGAAACACCGAGAAGGAGCTGAAGGTAAGAGATGCCGAAGCCTACGTCAACCCGGAGAAGGCTGAGGAGGCCCGTCTACAAGGTAAGGAGTTCTTCACCAAGGGCGACTGGCCAAAGGCTGTCGAGGCTTACACCGAAATGATCAAGAGAGCACCCGAGGATGCCAGAGGTTACTCCAACAGAGCTGCTGCCCTCGCTAAGCTAATGTCTTTCCCATCTGCCATTGAGGACTGTGACAAGGCTATTGAGAAGGACCCAGCCTTCATCAGAGCATACATCAGAAAGGCCAATGCCCAGATCGCCGTTAAGGAATTTGCCGCTGCTCTAGAGACCCTAGATGCCGCCAGAACAAAGGATTCTGAGGCCAACAATGGTGCCAACTCGAGGGAGATCGACCAGCTGTACTACAAGGCCAGCTCGCAGAGATTCCAGCCTGTCAACAGCAACGAGACTCCCGAGGAGGTTTACAAGAGAGCCATGCAGGATCCAGAAGTCCAGAGAATTATGCAGGACCCAGTCATTCAGAGTATTCTGAGCCAGGCCCAAGGTGACCCAGCTGCTCTACAGGAGCACATGAAGAACCCAGAGGTCTTCAGCAAGATCCAGACCCTGATCGCTGCTGGTATTATCCAGACTGGTAGAAGATAAGTTTGTGGAAAAAGTAAAATAGTGCCGCACATTTGCCTCGGGCAAGTTAGGCCAAGTATATCGATTATGCAATCATAAAGTTAAAATAGTTAATATACATATGTAAATTATGCTGTAAGATGTGGGAGTGAATTGGTGTTAGCTAGATAAAAATTTTGTGAAGCTTATATATATATGACGAATAGAATTTACAATTAAATTGGGGGACCGCTAGACGGTTTGTGAGGTTTGGGGAAATCATTAAAGAGGGGGAACGAACTTGAAAATGGTGTTATGAGGGGCATTGGATGTGGGGAATTATGGACTGGTTTGTAGATACTTGAGTAAGTCGTCGAATTCGACATTTAGTCCTTGGGGAAGGCTAGTTTGGTGGATTTTTTGAATCTTAGACTTGACCTGGGTGAGGTTGTTCCTTTCTTGAGCAAACTGTCTCTGTAGGGCATGCTGGGTCTCCAGAAGGTTATGATTCGATTTGAGAAGATCTTGAATATGCTCAATCTCACCACTCAACCTTCTCTCAGTGACGCTGTTCTACTCTCCATTGCGCTTGCCCTATTCCTGCGCCCTACTCTCCATCTTTGCCAGCCTCTCCTTCAACTCTTTATTCTCCCTCAATATCTCATCGAACCGCTTGGCCTTGGCCTCCAGATCCTTGACGTACTTGTCTCTGCGGATCCTGAACGCCTTCTGGGCACTCCTGTTCTGCGCGGCCCTCTTAGTGTCCCTCAGCACCTTCCCGGACCTTCCCACGAGCTCTCCGTGCCTATTATACCGCTCTCCGGGATTATACACCGGCTTCTCCAACTTCACGTCGGCCTCCTCCGAACCCTCGCGGGACATGTCCTCAGAAACCGGAGGCAGGGGGATCTCCTCCGTCTCTGGAAACTCCGCTTTAATAATGGGCATCGCGGGGCGCACCGGCTGGACGGCGAGGAGCGGCACTTCCGCATTGGGAACAGCCGCGCTGTCCTGCACATTACCCTGAAACTGTGGCTGGAACTGTGGCTGGAACTGCGGCTGGAACTGCGGCTGGAACTGCGGAGCAAAATGGGCGGGTCTGTCCAGAGAGGCGAGGGCGATAGAGTGTCTGTGTGCGTGGCCCGGTTCGAACCCAGGAACGACACCTCTGAATCCGTGCATTGGTGGAGAGGTGGAGCCGCCGAAGTACTGCTGCTGCTGCTGCTGCTGCTGCTGCTGCATGTGTTGATCGTATACTGGGGAGCCACCACTGCTGATTGGAAGGAAGGATTCTCTGCGGATCATTATCATTGGGGTGCCACGACCACTAGCCGCTGCGCTAAGTTGTGGAGTATTGTATGGAAACTGCTGTGGCTGCATGTGTGGCTGCATCTGGGCCATGTGCATCTGTGGCATGGATCCGGTTGGTTGTAGTGGGTATCCTGGTGGTGTCTTTTGCGTAGACACGTTGGCCGTGTATGTATAGTTCTTGCGAGTCATTGGAAACCCACCGTAATGTGGCTGTGGAGGTGTAACTCCCAGACTGTCACCCTGGAGGGCGTTTGGAGCCGGGTTCATAAGCGACACCAGCTCCAGTGGATGCTTGCTTGGCGTGGTCTCCCTGGGCGAGAGAGGGCCACCTTGGTAAATAGGTTGTTGATTAATAGCGTAAGTGCTCATTGTGTGTGTGTGTAGATGTTTATTTTGTAATGATGTGATTAGTACAGTATGTAATAATAATACAAAAAAATTTAAAAAAAATGTTCACAAGACAAATACTACTAACCATGTCATCTTACATGCTTTCCAAGCCTTGCTTAAGTACTGTTTGAAGCTGACACAAGAACCATTTGTAATCTGCATCCCATATGCAAGCTGAGTAATTGAAGCAAACGTAAAAAACGCTGCAAGTGGCCAAGAGGGGGAAAAAGGAGCAAACTCCTCGTTTCTTACAAACACACATCGACACACATCATCCTGATCCAAGACCAAACAGTCTCCTTGCCTGAGGGTGAAACTCGCACAGTTTCGGAAGACCCGGCGACTCCTCCCATGCGGGGCCCTCCATGAGAGGAAAGGACCACTGCGAAGCCCTCCACGAGAGGAAAGGACCCCTGCGAAGCTAACCAGACTGATTGGCGTCTACCGAACCGGCTGGAAAGAGTAGTAGTACGACACACACACAAGGCTCAAATAAACGTAACTCCCCTAGATGGTGGCGGGCACACCCTACGTATTAGCAGATCAACAGTCTATTATTACCATATGGCGGAACTGCAAAATGGGTGAACAATGGGCCGGCCGATCCCATTTTTGCACGTAAATTGCGGGGGGAGAGATAAGCGATACCGGCCTTTCCATGAGGAGAGGAGCGGCTGGACAACGTGGGCAGGGAACACCTGGACACAAATATCCAGCAGAAGCACTCGAAAAATCCGTTTTTGGGGGGGCTGAGCGCAGGGCCCTGCCGGTGTCTCCCTTGCAGAGAGGAGGGGAGGAGATGAGCGCGGCGTGCAGGGGAGGAGATGAGCACAATTTGCGTTCCTGCCGACACATCTCTCGGCCAGACGGGGGGGGACACAAACTGTGCAAAGAGAAGTCAGGGGCCCTCGCCACTCCAGTTTATTGCACTTTCATCCTCGTTAGTGCAGTGAAACAACCGCAGAGGAGAACAACGCTCTTAGCAGAACTGTGTATCCCCATCGCCCTCTGCCAGTGTGCGTTTGTTCAGGACCTCCTCAGGGATTCCTCAGGGGTTGTGCCGTTGTGCTGTGAGTTGGCGCGGGTGCCAACACGGATCCGTGGGATATGGACATGTTCTGCGGGAATGTCTGTGTGAACGGAGGTTGTGCGGGGGCGCCCTCTGTTTCCAGAAGGTGGGGTGTCGTGCGCTGTTTTCTGGGCGGTGCAGATACAATGGTACTCCGGTAAATTCCCAATTTTCTTCACCTCGCTGCGGAGATCCGTGAGGGGAACTCCGTGGGGGAGGGAGGGGGACGCAGTTCTGGCATTTTTGATGGGCGAGTGGCTGTACACGCATCAGCGTCCTTTTGGCAATGCACGTAATCGGAGTTTGGTGGGACATAGGGGTCCCCGTACGATATATCGGTGACGTTGCTGTGTTGCGTAGCTGCGATGTCACCGGTGTAGCTCTGCGGCGATTGTCCGGTCACACAGGGATGGGTCAGGGTACTACGGTCTTGTGTGAGGGTCGAACGGAGAACCCATATTAATCGTTCCGCGGAACGGAACGTTGGGTTTGCCTCGATGCGTTGTGTCGGCACGTATATTTCTGGTTGCGCCAGTGCGATGGACACTCTTCGGCTTGGGCGGGAGCTTTGCTTTTTTGCACACATTCGCTACTTGATTGACGATGGGGCGTATTTCGTTGCACTGGGTTAGCGCCGGAAAGGGCAACTGTGTGCGCATCAATTACAGCAGCGGGAATCGAACGCCGAACCGATTTTGGCCCTGGCCCGACCCGCTATTCTGGAGGGTCTGGGCCCTGTTCCTTTGTCATCAATATATCTTTGTGATTTTTGGTAGTGTTGTGCTGCTCAACAATTTCGTTGGGGTAGACGTGGTTGCCACGGGGAGAGCTGTACAACATAACGAGTAGCTATAATCTGGAATCAACAAGTCTCGCACACGGCTGGTATATCTCTATAAGGTTAGTATATACAAATACATAGAAGAAGGGAAACACGGGCGCAACGCACAGAAGAGCAACACAACACGGAGAAGAGCGTGCGCCAGATCAAGCCTCGGCGGCAACATTTCCGTAACGGGCCATTTTCCATTTACAGAAATTAGTACCAGGAAAATCCGGTCCTCCCCCCTCTGCCCCTATTTCTACAATAAGTGGAGGGCGATCAACGCACCCAGAATGGCAACACTCACAAAGGACAGGGCCTGGCTCTGGAATGGCGTGGTGTTCTCGATACCGAGACCGTGACTTCCACGGTGGAACAAGCCCGGGCCTGCGCCTGCGCCGTTGTGCGACTTTGTGCTCTTTCCCTTGGTCTTGGACCCGCTGCTGCTCTTCGCACTCGAGGAGCCCTTAGTGGATGTGTAAGGATACGCCTCGCTGGAGAGGGAGGCGCTCACATCTGCCAGCATCTTTCCGTCGCTGCCGAAGTAGGTGTAGTTGTCCAGTGGCGATGGGAAGAGACCGGCCTGCTTCAGCTGGGTGTAGTCCCACTCGTAAGCGGTCTCGGTCTTCCAGTTCCAGAAGATCCAGCCCGTGGTCTGGGCCGAGTAAGTGGCCAGCTGCGCCTCGATGAACTGGCGCACGTCCCGCTTGTACGTCTCGTTCCACTGCTCAATCGGGTTTTGCGAGTGGCACGTGCCGACGGGTTTGTCGTCCGTGGAGTACCGCGTGGTGTTGTAGTACGACCCGTCGTACCGGGACCCCACCCCGACTCCGTTCAGCCAGTGGGCGCAGTCAGTGATGGCGCCGGACCACTCGCCCACTACGGCCGGGTGGTACTGCAGTTCCTGCTCGTTGATGGAATCGCCAAAGTTGACAATGTCCATGAGACGGCCGTACTGGGTGTTGGCAAGCTGCCAGTCCGTAAACACCTCGTAGTGGTGGTGGTCGACCAGCACCTGGTGCGAGTCCGCCATAGGGTAACTCGAGCCGTTGAGTCCAACGCCGTGGGGCGCCGAGACGTTGCGGTAGTGCGGGTTGAATTCGAGGTTCCAGTGGCCCGTGCCCTGGAACGCATCGTGTATCACAAAGGTCGTGTTCGCGGTGCGGTTCTCGCGGGCGGAGAATAACCTCCACGCGTCGTAGTACGCCTGTGTGATGTCCCAGATATCGATCTTGGTGCTCAGGGGCTCGTTCATCACCTCGACACCGACAATGGCACTGCTGTGGTTGAGGTACGAGTCGAACATGCTGCGCCACACGGCCAAGGTGAGGTTCCACGTGCCAGTGCCGTCGCGCAGCCAGTCCAGGTCGTCGTAAAAGTTCCGCTGGCCCGAGTTGTCGAACCCGTTCTGCGAACCGGGCGCGCCGTGGAGGTCCAGCCACACATTGAGGCCGTACTTCTCGGCCCACGAGATGGCCTTGTTCAGGTAGCGCAGCTGCACACCTTCGCCGATGTACGGGTCCTCGAAGGTAATGCCCTCCGGGTACGCATTCGTAGTGTGGTTCTGTTTCCACGCCCAGTACCCTACAGGGATACGCACCAGGTTGAATCCGTCCGCGGCGATCTGTTTGAAGTCGGTCTCGTTGATCCAGCCGTCGAAGTGCTGCGTCAGAATCCGCTCAGCGGTCTCGTAGCCCAGGGCTTTGCACATGGTGTACTCGTCGATGATCGAGCTGTTGAACACATTGTAGCGGGTGGTGTTGTGCGTGGCGTTGGCCATGAGCTGTGTGGCGTAGTTGTACAGCGTCGGCGTGATGTACGGCTCAGTGACTAACCAGCCACCAAGGGTGATGCCGCGGACTTTGATGCTGGACGAGTCGTTGTTGGCGTAGTACGAGTCGAATCGTTTCTGTAGGACCCGGTGCTGAGCAGGAGTCAGGCCGGTGTCGCCGTGCGGTGCTTGCACGGGAGAGGCAGCCTCTGCGTGGGTAGCGAGCGCAAGGGCAGTCTCTGCGTGGGTAGCGAGCGCAAGCGCACCGCTCACAGCTGTGATAAGGGTGCTGAATTGCATTGATACGTTGGGGGGAGTGTGAGGACTTTTTGTTCCAACTACTGGAACCAACACACAGCCAAAATTTGAAAAAACAAAATACAGTTGCAGGGGGAGGACCACTACTTATAAACAGCTACATTCTATTGAACGATCTCCATCCCACGACATGACGTGGGATGCAAGTTAAGCCTCTGTTTACATGTGACACTGTTGTTCCTGGATTACATATACACAGGGCCCAGACAAGGCCGCACAACGCACGATTACCTGTGCTGAAATATCGCCTAATTTTCGCACTAGTCGCGTCGCGCACTGCAGAAACGGGCAGTGCTTGTTGACGAATGGAAGTCCTGCGGTGGTTTCTGAGCACGGAAGTATTTTTTTGGGCGTTGTTGTTTATTCGAACATGTGACCTGGCGGGAAACGTGTGTCACGTGGTTGCGTCGTTGTGCACGAATCACGTGACCGCTCATATTTTTTAACTCTGGTTTTCTGGAATTTTGTATCCCCGAGAGGGCGCAGGCGGTGTGGATTTCGCCAAGACCTTGCCAGGAGCCCCGGCTACACGCACCGATGGACCTGCTGCGTCAACAAGGATCAGTCCGAAACGTGTCAAAGAATCCATGGGAGGGGTTTGCTGGTTCAGGTTTAGTTCAAAGTACATGGAGTGTCAGTTTTGTTCTATTTGGTTCGGGTTACTGCATACTTTCTTTTGCTGTTTGATGCGATAACAACAACACAATACCCACACCCTCACGCATAGCATATATACATATAAGCCTCACCGGCTCACAACATCCCCTTACAATCACCGGGCATATACATAACACACAATGATACTAGTACGAAAGAGCCGACTGATGTTGTTCGTGGTATTTTTCACTGTTTTGAGCAGCGCTTTTATTTTGCCTGCAGCTAAACCGAGCTCGGGTTCTGGTTCGAATGCGCCCCCAGTCGCCGGAGTTTTGCCTCCAAGACCGCATAATAGGCACGATGGAGTCCCTGTACCACCAGATATGTATTCAAATGAAGTACTGAACCAGAATGCGGGTCTATTGCCACCAGAAGCTGGAGGTGGACCTGGAGGTCTAGGTGGGCCGGGCGGCGCAGGCGGGCCAGGCGGGCCAGGCGGGCCAGGGAGTAATGGAGCTCATGCCAGGACACCGAGCCCCAACTTACCAGGTGATAGTCACGCCACAGACCCAAAACACAGAGCATATCTCTCTCCGCACTTTCCCCTGAATCTATTTGGAAACCTAGATGGATCGGCATTGGATACAACAAACACATCACAGTTCAAAAGCAGGCGGGGACGGAGGTATCTGTACCGCCACAAAAATCTAGGAACTAACAGTAGCCATTTGCTTTCTTCATACCTAGTGAACCAGATCCTAGAACCGTATGCAAACTACTGTTACGCGCAGTTACTGTCCAGTGGAAACCTGGACTTGGGATTTAAGTACGGGTTGAAGAATCCCATGCATATCACAAACTTATCACTGAATTCTCCAACAATTCTCATTCGCTGCAACGACTCCTTCATAAATACGACAACGAACAGCACATACAATCAACTTTCTGAAAACTCTTCAAGCCCGGCCTCCACATTTCTAAGATCAATAGCAATTTCACTGGATGCACAGCTTGCCATTTCCCGTGCAAACATGAAGAACGAAACCAAACATATCAAGAAGGGCGGTAGGCACAAGGGCCATAAACGCAGTACCACAGGAGTTTACGATAACACAGAACATTTTCTCGTAAAGACAAGCTTTGATCATAGCCTCGTAATGGTGATGTTCCTCTCTACAACCGTATGCATTGGTGCATGGATGATATTTGTAATTATTCTGCTGCTACCTTCGGATAACCACGTCAGAACTATCCCAGTTACGATATACGTCGCGTTCTACGTAATTGTCCAGACAATATATCTCAACAAAACTGTCAAAGAGGTGTTTGTCCCACAATATAATCTCAACATCCAGGACACCTTGTATTACGAAATGAAAATTATTGGCACGGACGCGTACAAGACGTGTGAGCTGGTCGTGCAAACTATGGGCAATGTAAACTGGATTTATATCGTCTATT
The DNA here is from genome assembly GCA_030579215.1 of Maudiozyma pseudohumilis. Lineage (NCBI taxonomy): Eukaryota > Fungi > Ascomycota > Saccharomycetes > Saccharomycetales > Saccharomycetaceae > Maudiozyma > Maudiozyma pseudohumilis. The sequence continues at coordinate 17,509 of JAKTPZ010000248.1, forward strand.
ACATGTACCACAAGAAGTCATCGAATAGGAGACAGGTGTACAAGAACAATCAAAACAGAAAGAGAAGCCCACAGTTTGATAATACACACGCAACAATGGACGATGTCGAGTGCTGGTTCCTACCATCGTTTCTTAACAACAGAAACAGAATCATCGTAACCGTTGGTACAATTTTACTAATACTAGATAGTGTGCCATTTGGTATCCTGCTCTGGATGAGAAATCTTTCAGGCGTCCGTGGACTCTATAAGGCGTTTGAGTGCCTAATATACACAGTCTTTTTGTTGCTCATTTTTGGATACGTCTGGCTGAACTTTGGAAACGTTCTCATCCGCCAAAGGGTAAAGAGGAAAGTCACACTTACATTGCGCAACAAAATAAAAGTTATATGGAAAGACTACTATCAAATGGTTCCATTACTCGTCTACAATTTAATCGCGTTTGTGCTTTCCTATTTTTGCAACATCTACTTTACCACAAAGAACTACCACTTGTCCAGATGGAGATTTAATTTCATTTACTTATTAAAGATTCTCATCACGGTAAATACTTGGGGACTTATAGGGGTGTTTGAAAAAAGAGAGATTGCTTTAAATAAGAAGACTATTCTTGGAAGGAAGATTGATAACTCAGATCCATTTTTTTTCGATCCAACAAATATAAGTGAACAGTCTAAAAGCTTATCACCACGTTCTTCTGTGGATTCCTTTGGGTCGGTCACCTCATCTAGCCATTCACATGAAAAATCGTCACGTAATGGTTTAACTCTGAATAAAATTATGAAGCCAGCAAACTTTCAAGCCCTTTAGCAAGTTGGCAGTCCAGAATAAATAGAGTAAAGGATGGCCGCCAGTGGACAAATGAGAGATTACAAAAGGCGATTCATTGTTTATCAAAAAAGAATGATGATTCAAACAGCAACACTCATATTCACACTAGACCTATGTCTGGTATAGTTAATAATGGTATTCGCAGCTTCAGTACATCTTACGAGGATGGAACAGACAGCCAATCAGTTGAGACAGAATTGACAAGAAATGTCATTTATTATCACGATCAAGGTCGAAGCATATCTGATATTTCTTTCCAGGATAGCACGACTGCACACAACCACGGGGATTGATATATCCCTTCTTAGTTATTCTTTACTTACATAATTCAGTCATACATAACAAACAATAGGCTAACATGCATTTTTTCATAAAAAGAAAAACAAAACCCAATATAGTTTATCCTAGGCATCGTATGTTAATTCGAGTCCCACATGGCAAAATAAACTGCTTGAGCTACTGATACTCAGCCCTATATTATTGTGCAAATAAAGTTGAGGGGGAAAATGCTAACAGCGTACAACCATCTTGACCACTGTAGCATAACAATACTTTTCTGGCTAGTTTAGTGTAACCACGAACTGTGAAGTATATGATTTGAATATTGTTTTTATGTCGGATATACCGCAGTCTGCTTTCGGTGTTTATGCTACACCCGTGTTGAGGCCTACATAGCGAACAATAGCCACTACCCCCGAAGTCTCGGGATACATTGTTCTCACGTTTATCGATAGTTTTAAAAGACAATAGAATTTTCAAACTATGAAATATTACTGATAGTTATTAAAAGGTAGTTCCGATCTTGTACAAGTCCAAAGAAACGCCACAGAGTGATTTTAATCCGATAAACGTTGTGGTAGATTTCTGAGTTCACTGTGGGTCTAGACCCTTTTATCAGTAAGCGGAATGTAAAAAAAACAATAGGTCTCCAGTGTGATGGTACTGCGGACAAATTTGGTTACTCTCAAATTTTCAAACAATACAACAAGTATATACGGCTCAAGCGGGTTCCCCCCCTAAGTCTGTATTGTCTGCACCAAGGGGGAATGTAGTTGTGAGAGCTTGATAGTTTTGAAAACTCAAAACACATCCCTAAGGGTCTTTAGAATGAGCGGAATTTTACTTCTGCAAAATATAATATAATTATTAAAGGGAAAATGGGTGGTCATCAACTACGCACATTATGTAGCTACGTTATACAGAGTTTAGGGCAATGACTATACCTACATGGTTACTGTTTGTCGGTTGACAATTCAACTTTCAAAATTAAAGAATATTGTTATTATAAACCGTATTTACCCTTTTGTGTATTACATTGGAGAAGAATGAAATATAGGTTGTTTGTGAATAATTATTTAGTAAATGTATTTTGTAGTAGCCTCAACACCTCAATGGTACATGTCATTTTTCTCCCTCTTGATGTACATTGGGTTTGTTGGCATATTTGGAGCATCTTGAACAGCAACGTACTTGACAACGTGCTTTTCTAATAACTCATTTCTGACTTTGAATTCATCACAACGTTTTTGCAAATGCTTGATGTATTCGATTGTTTTGCTTAGAACACTACCCTTATTAAGTTTGTGGGTTGGTTCTAACCCGTCGAGGTTAATGATATCTTGTTGTTCTATTGGAAGTTTCATGTACTCTTTGTGTGCAAGACTAATGGTAGGGACTAGATCACGTAACTGAGCAATCTTATCGTTGATATTATGCCTGTACTTTTTTTCGATTATGTTGTGTGATGTCTTCTTCCTCTTCTTTGGTTTAGTAATTCTTCCAAGCGTATCAAGCTTTGCCTCGGGGAGCATGATGCTGTCAGGTCTCACAGAAGAACTACACTCAGAGTTCGAGTCACTTTCAGGTGTAACTAGCTGACCACTACCCAAGGACGAACTTGTAACAGAGTTGTACATGGTTGAGTTAGATTCGGTTTTATCATTCTGTAAAGACGAAATTTGTGGAACAGCTAGCGGACCAGACACACCATTGGCAAAAGCACGAAGAGTATTTGGATTGATTGCGATTGTAGAGTTAGAAGAGGACACTGTACTTGGAGTTTGTTGTTGCATTACAAACTTACCATTAATTGCAGGTTGTTGTGGGATAGAGCCATCGTATCCGTAGTTCAAATCCACAACACCAAAGTCAGTGTCAGGGTTAATTGGTACTTGGAATGGAGAGTTGTTTGGTTGTGGCTGTGTTTGGTTTTTTGTAATTTGTTTAAGTGATTGTTGTGGGTACAGTTGTGGGGTCCCAGAAGGGTTGAGTTGAGGATTTGTACCAGACTGAACGTTGTCTGTTATTACCCTCTCAAAGAAGTTGAGGAATTGATCTTCGCTTATGTTCATAGTATTTATGTCGTATGTGGAGTTTTTTAGATTTTGGTACATGGTGAAACGGATGTGGTTGAATTATAATGTTGGATTTTAAATGATGCACAGTTTGTGATTTATATTAGACTGCTGACTGTTGAGTTTGTTATGGAATTAATAAATTAATGGATGATGTTAATAAAATCAATTAATAAATGTGCAAGTTTGGTGCAAAATTATGGAGAAGGAAAAAAATAAATGGAAAAGCAAAAGAGGAATTAGACAAACTTCCTTTAAACTTATATAAGATTATTTTTTAAGTTCTTTTTTTTTCTTTCTTTTTTCCACTGTGTATAACTTTTCTAAGGAGAACGACAGAAATGAGATTAGTTTTAAAGTCCCCCTTTCTTTGAAATTCTCTTCCCGTTCTACGAAGAATAGACGCAATTTAAACAAAGGGAATATAGCTACCTATAAACTAAATGAAGGCCTGTTGTTGTTTGACCCCCCCAAAAAAAAGGAGTAAAAAAAAGATGTGTCCATACTTTTGACCGTTTGAGAAGAATTAACGTACAAAACAAGGATCGCTAGGTGTGTACGGTACATCTAAAACCGAACTGAATATTAACCGAACGCCAAACAATAGAGCAAAGTAAAATTCTTCCCGTAGAGAAGCGAGGCAGGAGAAGAACGAACAATAGTCACAAACTATGTGTGCGTCGACAGAAAGTGTACAGAGAATCACTCTGCTCAGACGTATCCGCAGGAAAAATCGGCCACCAATTCTGCACAATAGGCATAGTTAATTTGTCCTAAAATCGGACAGTGCGGCGCGATGAGGTCAGGACAAACGCAGAGAAAAGACCGTAGACGCACCGCCCCCATGAAAAGCAAGGGCAGAGCTAGCTGTCACAACAAATTATAGTTGTGGCATGAATAGACAGTCTACGAGATACTAGTGAACAAATATTCCTACAGAAGATAGGCATTCAACATGTAGGTGACTGGAACAAACACCATACAACAGAAAGAACTGCAGTTAGAAGAAACAAAACAACAACGTGCTCTCGACTACAGAAGGAGTAATTTTTTTTCACCACTTAGATGATATTACTCCAAGTTGAACAGAAATGATACGCCGTGTACCGTGTGGTAACGTAGGGCCCCGATTAATTTTGATTTGTAACACCGAATAAAAGCACGAAACCCATTCTTCTCAGGGATACTGAAGAACAGCAGGGGTTTGACGTGACGGTGTTATACAGTGTACAATGACAAGAAAATGCTGTGTCCACGGAACATAGCGCAGAAGGACACCTACAACTATTGTTGTACTAGTCTAGAACTACAGATATTATGTATATTCGGCAAATACACACACACTATCACTCAAAACCCCGTATAATTGAATAAATCTGTGACAATCCAACCAACGTCTTGTTTCCGTATTCCCATAGACAGCACAACTGTACAGAAAAGAAAATACACAAAACAAAAATACAATCAAAAGTGTACTAACTATAACCCATTCCAAATTCTTGTTGCGGCAATATATTATTTAAAAACACTTAAAGTAATAGACAGAGAAGTAGAACGTGTTGTTCTACTCTGTTTTTCTAAACACTTCTTGTTATTCCATGCGTAAAACAAACGATCACCCCGGGTTTCTTTACTTTAATAATTCGTTTCAATGGATCGGTAAATTGGATCACGGCAACGTCCGCAGGTTAGTTACCTATGGAAGAACCTACAGACAGAACAAAACCCCTGAGGATTCACTAAACGATGGTAGGGGGCGTGTGCTACAATAAACAGGTGCAGTGACGTACAGGCCATTATGAACAGAGTGAGTTTGCAGTAACCGAAACCTCCACAATTTTAGGCTGCCTCTTCCCTCCGGTAACACTCTCGGGGTTTGGGTTCCCCACACTCTTGCTGGCCATTTCTTCAATGACCCCTTCCCGAACGAAACAATACTTCTGAACCTACATTATTTGTTTATAGGACGACTATGCAAATGCACTTTTCCGTTCGTGCTAGATTTTCTCTGTAATTCTCTGTGGCTATTTTGCGGGACTATTTTATTTCACGGGAAGCACCGTGTTTCCCGGCTGTAACCATGCGGTACCAGGGAGGGTGAGACACCGACCTAGTGACAGCACAGAAAACGACGTACCCAAAAGAACCAGCATGGACATTACAGGTTGCAGTTCTCAGAATACTACGCAGGAAAAGTGGGAAGGAGCACTTTGAAGCACCGTTACGAATTATCGTTTCCTTGTTTTCCCTTCCCGAAACTCCCCATGTGGGTCGATGTAACGGGCCGACGCCTGTAAAAATACAGAAACAGCCGTAGAGAGTGTCCACTAGAGGGATTAGGACACGGCAAGGATGATATACTTCTTTGCGCAGACCTGGACGCAGGAATGCCGATTTTTGACGGGTACGTTAAAAAACTTTAGTGACGCGCGACGCGCGACGCGCAGCTTGCATGGCTCCATGTGAAATTCAAAATATGTGCTGCTGCACAGAAATGCACTGAGCGACAGTAATTACGGACCCGTGAGGGCGAACCCCGCACAACTCGGGAACAACGGGAACAGCTCGGGAAGGCATTCTCGGGAAGCGGAACCGAGGTGATGATGTTCTCGGGAAGCACAACTCAGCTCAACCTCTGCGTACTTGTCTGAACTACAGCCCTGATCATGTTTCGGTGCTAAAATGCACAGTAGTGTTAACCAAGTGTGACGGCGGATCCCTTGCCGAGTTCTGCAGAGAAGGGGAAAGCCCAGCTGTACTGGGGATGCACTACGGCAAGGGAACGGTGCTATACAAACGCGGGCAGTTCAGTGTGGGTTAAGGCGGAAATGCACTTCCGCAGGTGAAACAGCGTAAGGCAACACTTCTTTCCATAGGGGTAAATCTGGAATTGTACAGTTGTATTATGCAAAAAAAGGATTATCCCGGCAAGACCAGGAGAGGAGGTATGTGCTCTCAGTTACATTGCAGTACCCGGGCGAGGAAAGTCTGGACGTCAGCCACACTGCTTACCAATCACTACTCTCTACAGAAAACCAGGAGGGTCTGCTATGTACTGCATATTGACACTAACAGGGCATACTGCTATTTTTTTTTGCACGCAGAAGAAATATGACGCCATTTGGGGCGTACCGTTATTCTACTTTCATGAAATTCGAATTCCGAACTATTGCTTTCGTTTGTCTTGAATTTCTTCTCAACAAGATGCACCGAAACACGGTTCATAGAAGGTTCGTAGGCGTTTTTTATGTCCTACAGTTGTTTGTGTCCTTAAATGTTTACAGAACAGAGCTCCCCGTTGTGGGACAACTGGAAAATGTACCAAAATAGGACAAACTGTAGCAACCAGCATGAAAATAATATGAGGACCTACAGGAATTCTTGTGAAGGTAAAAGGCCGACCGCTTAGTGCCCATTCATTTAATCGGAATTGCGGAGGGGTCCGATGCACCTTGATACTGAATTGAAACGGGACTGTACTAAATCTCCAGGGTCACCTTAGCACTCCATAGTAGCAAGTCCATGACGTTTTTTTTTGCGTATTCACAGAATATCGGCTTGATGAACGTGGTCGACTCCACCAAGAGAAGTCAATATCTTACAAGATATCTGTTAGGACAAAATTCACAGTGTCTATAAAATACACCTGGTCATCCACACCGAAATTTTTAAATTGATAAATCGGTTATAGAAGGGTGACCCTCCCCGTGTTTTTCCAGATGCCCTGAAATCCAAGAAACGAACATCTCACTGTTCTTTTTTCTGAAACTGTAACTTGATTACTTACCACGAGTAACTAGATACAGCGATAGAAACTTCAATTGTACTTCCTCTTTTTTCTCGCAAACAATTCCTATTATATTGAATAATAGAAACATTGTTTCCTGAGAAAGGTTTAAGGCCGATGCTAAACAAGGCAGAACAAGTTAATTTTACTCTTGCATTCCGATGTAGTACAATAGAACAAAGGATACACACTTTTTATGGTAGGATTGACTATACACAGGTATACATATTTAACAAGTGGGAGGAGGAATGTGTATTATGTACTTTAATGCCGATCATGACTTCGCTATCGCATTGGAGGGATTAACCCCGAACACAATAGCATCCTTCCAAGGAAGGGTAAAAAAAGAGCGGCACCTCCTCTGTGCTTAGGAATGCAAAAGTGCAGATAAAGATGATTATATCCGAGCCGTTGTACCGAATACATATTTAATCACGGAATTGATCGAATGTACGATAAAACATCATTATTACCAATTAATCAGTATTTTGGATCACCTGGCCTGATACCTGAACTGGTCAAGCAAGGAGAATGATCGGCTGACAGGCCTTGCAGAATTGGTGACTTTGTTTGTCTCGGAATGACTACGATCGGCATGTCTATTGCCTCTAGACACAGAGGATACAGGTCCTAAACTGTCGAAAATAGATGGAGTATTCCTCCTGGTACTCCAGGGTCCAGTATTTTCCACGTGTCCATTGTTGCTTCTAGTATCACGAGATGCTATATTCGTGTTTTCTATAACTTTTAGAGGACTCTGATGTATTTGTAGTGAGTTACTAGATATAAGCTTCCTCTTTGGAGTACTGCTCATTTTTTTGTTAATGTCATGCGATGCTAATGGTTTTCTGGTTTGAGGTAGATTCGTGCCAGACGAGTAGTTGAATTGGCTCAGAGAGAAGGATGAAGGCCGTATATTTGACTGTGGCAAAATCTCTTTCTTGTGAGTAGCTTCTCGGATACTCTGTTTGTCATTAATAGTAGCCCTTGCCTTTACATTTTCTGTAGGAACGAACTCATCGATATCGGTGAACGAGTCGTCTGTATTACTTTCTTCTGATTTCGATATATGGATGTCATTTTCTGGAATAGAAGTCTGTTCCACAGTTGTGAATGATTTTGCAACTGCTTTGTGAGCAATCCGCTCCATTAGAAGACCGCCAATTCGGGATGTAGATTTGGTATATTCGGTCAATGCTTCCTCTTGTCTAACAACAACTGGCGAATTGTCTTTACTGAAAGAGTCTGAGACGGTGTCCTCGTTATGTGCTCCGTCACTGTCAATCTTCTCGGTTATTTTAGGGTATTCGTCATGCATATTTGAATCATGGTATGGATAAGAACTCGGAATATCTGTGGGTACCTCTGAATCACCGGTAAGTGAAATTTCCGATAATATTGGAGTATCTTCTTTTGCAGTGTCTTGTAATACCGTGCTAGCTCTACTATAGAGTGTTTGCGAACTTACTTCTGTATAGGCTTGTTTCCCTACCGTTAATGTTCTTTTACCAAAAAAATGACTCGTCGATGCAACTGTGTTAACTGCAGGTAAATTATCCTCGTTGTCTTTGATCAATTTTCTTCTCTTAACAGTCTCTACCTGCTTATCCACATATTGAGGAACGAGTTTTGAACCCAAATTATAACTGCTGACAGAGTGTGTTACAACTCTACTCCTCGAACTAGCAACCCGCGCCTTAAAAAATGTATCAATACCTCTGAGTGGTGCTACTGGTCTTCTGGGTTCAGCAATTTCGTTCTTATTAATAGACATTGTAGGTATACTAGATGTTGATTTGGAGACTAATTGTAGAGAGTGTTCTCTGTTAATGAGAGGTTTTCTATAATCATATGGACTGAGGTCTCCCATTGCCTGCTGTAAATGGATAGCATGATCAATATTTTTGTCATCCATAGTAACACATTTTTCATGGGTAGAAATATCGACAACTGCACCTATACAACTTGCAATATCCTTTTTATCGGTGTCAGAAGCTAGAAGTTCTGCTGGAACTTCATGAAAGGTGACCACTTTCTTGCTTATGGGACAAAACACTCTCTGGAACTGAAATCCATAGCACGCATGATTGTATTCTTCCATGAATGTAGCCGGCACTTTTAATTTACCATTTCTTTGTATTTGAAGAATAATACGGCGTATATCGCTGGACCTCTGCACAAATTTCATGGCTGTGACCAATCCAACCTTTGGAATTCCATCCGTATAATCACACCCAGACAAACACACCAATGTCCGTACCTCTGCCGGACTCAAATCACCCAATGGAAATTTTCTAGGTAACTTCTTAAAATCATCGCTGCATATTTCAATACATTCACCGAAATCTGACAACTTAGTAATCAATCGTTTACACCCAAATACGAGCAAGTCAGAATCCTCAGCAATGATTCCGTGGATCAGTCCCTTTTCTTCTAGGTAGACCATTTGAGGATCAGCCTCAAACGGGGCGACGACATACTTGATATTGTTGGTTCTGCAATAATCAATGACACATTTGGCCATCTCCGGAGTTACATCAACACACTTCTGGTAGAATTCTATAGCCCTGTTCTTATCTCCAGACCTCCAGAGGTTGTCTGCAATCTCCCTATTTTCCTTTCTTTTATCACGTCTCTTTTTTTCAGTTCCTTTCTTAACCGGTACTCCATCACCATCGAAAACCAAATACGGCTTGATATTAAAAGATTTCAGTAGTGCAAATTTCTTGATGAAGAAATTGAGATATCGTTCTGTCGGACGACCGGTGGCTAACTCGTATGCACACGAGTATGCTGCCTTGTGTAGCCAAGCATACCCATCAATACCTAGTGTTTGACCTTCATACCTCCGTAGTGTGACAGGATTTTGGATTGGTTTTAACTGGGGCAACAACCCCTGAATACCCATTATTCTTTTAGGACTTTTTGGATTTTTGAGTCGAGTGGACGAAAGTACATAATTTTCATTATAAACATGTTGTTTCCTAAACAATATCGGTTCTTATAGGTAACTTCGAGGATCTGCTTTCCACTATGGAGGCGTCTCTCTCGAGAGTGTCAAGGCGCGTCACAAACAATTGCATATGAGCTACGGAAAAAGAACCGTGTAAACAAAGACGCGAAGCGCGTTAGTAATAAAAAAAATAGAAACTTAGAATATGTAAATTATAGGGTTGGGAAGTTTCAATAATTAGCTTGAATATATATATAGTTCAATTCTTTACTACAACCAGTTAAGGCACTGTTTTTATTCTATACCAGTCTTGATCCAGACGCGGTCCTTTCAATTGATGTAGTTTTGCAGCTCCTTAGAGGGAACGACCACAATTCATAATAGTCGACATCATTTCCGTTAAGTAATGCCTCAGAAGTAGACGGGCTACAACAAAATCTTGAAATTAAGTAGCGAGTCTTATCTGAGGTTAACCAGAAATCCTTGGTGTTCCGTGTAATACCATAGGTGGTAGGTTCCAATAGATTATTAGGTACTTCATAATCGCTGTATACCGATATTTCTTCGTCACATTGTTTTAAAACATGCCATATATCAAAGCCGAAAAATCTAGAAACACTTCCATTCCTGTTCTCCTTTTGCAACCTTGATTCTAATAAGCGTCTGGAAGTTATTCTAGATACCAGTCTGGAATATGAATGTGAAGTAGACTTTGCTAGGTGAAGTGATTTTGTTGATAGATCCCCTGGAAGGGTCGTTCCATTCAAAATTTCCATATCATATGCAGTAACATTATAGTAATCGTTTGAGACAAACGGCTCCGAAAATACAGCAGTACTATTCCTTTCCCATTCGTATAATTGTTTGATTTCATAGCAGGTTAATCCTTTAGAAATTGTGTAGAATTGTTGCAGGATAACATTTCCTACGAGGATTGCCTGTTGAGCAACTACTATCAGGAGAATAACAACTAAGCAACTTGCCGAATCTTCGGGATCGGTAGACCAACTGAAATTTAGAGCAAACAGTGATATAACATCAGCGAACTTATCCATTTGTTGAATGTACTTGATGGACAGGTATACGAACAATACTAGAGCCAACTCGAGGGTCAACAGGAAGAATACAAACATTTTGTGATTGAGTAATCCGATATCGTTGTTCAACCATGAACAGTAATGGTCATATCTAGCTACCTGACATTGGAATACATCAGAAAATTTACTACGAAGAGGTTTCCGCAACCACGTTTCTAGACAGAAATGATAATCGTCAAATTGACCTTCTTTTATTAATGCAGTGATTGATGATCTTATTTTCTCCGGATCTTGCTCTCTAGAAATGATTCCAGGATCAGACCTAATCATTTTAACAAATAACACATATGTTAAAATTAGTGTAATTTGAAAAATTACGACAACAGTAACAGAAACATGCACCATAAATGTAGCAATGTTTGTAAGCCACACGTACGTCACTGTGTTGAGAAGCATGAATGTAAGACCAGATATAACTGGAGATCTAGCGAATGCCTTCCTATTCGTTCTATCATGGGAGAATAGAGGCAAAAGATATTTGCAAAGTATCACATCGCTCAACTTAGCAACAACGAATACAACAACCAGAGCAAACAGCAAATTGTAACGAGCACAGCATATAAATGTTAAAAGGATGACACTAGGAAACATGAATGCGGTTCTTTTGGCTAGTATCACATTCTTCATAGAATATTTAGTGGACATATAGACAAGGGCCGGATCTGATAGCTCGGTCGCAAGTCTATCTGTCCCTGTCAAATTACTGTTCCCCATTAAATGCCTAGTTATTATAGTGTTTATCTCTTTGTTACCCTTTAAGGCGGCATACTGTAAAACAGAATTCCCTGTCTCATCTTCAGAAGTGATATCAGCGCCATAATTCAGTAACACTTTTACTGATGTAATATCTTCCTGCAAAATAGCCCAGTGCAGTGCTGAACGCCCATATACATCTGTGGCGTCCACACTAACATCGTGTACCTCATTTATGCAAAATAGTATATATACCAAAGCTAAAGCATTTGACGACTGCACTGCTAGATGCAGTATATTTTCACCACGTGGTGTAAGTACCAAACAGTCTGCTCCATGTTCTATGAGGTAATGGACCGTGTATATGTATCCATAGCGTGTTGCTATCTGGAGCGGTGTCATCCCAGGTAACCTGTAGTCTACCTGTGTCTTAGCATTGATGTCGACACCCTGCGATAGTAAATATGCACAGGTTTCCAACCTGTTGTTCATTGCCGCCCAGTGTAAACCGGACATTCCTGTCTTTGGACATTTATCATAGAGAGGGTTTACCTGGTTATTGTGTATCAGATATTTAATGTGTTCTGTTTCTCCATTTTGACAAGCTATGTAGTACTCCTTTAGCTCCGTTCGGCGAGAACTAGAACCAGTATCGATTCCTCTCGTGTCAGTTTTTGAGATACTCATCAGGTAATTAATTTTGTTCTAAAATTAGTAAACACTTCTGTCTGAACATTCGGGGTCAATTATACCTAATTATAATGTATTGGTGAGGAGTTTTATGTTGGTTTTGCTGAATCAATAGTAAAAGAAGGTCTCGCTTCCTTATAAAACGTTGAGAAGTGTGTGCATATATATATGCAAAACGAAGACCCATTAATCCCGAGTCATTAACGCACACTATACGAGACCCATGTCTTCCTGAACCACGCCGTGTCCCCGAAACCCCGGCCGTACCCCCTTCTATCCATGTCGCCGCACTAATTGTCCTAGTAAGGAAACCAGCTGTCCTGGAAAGAGAATGATTAACGGCATTCAGTTGTTGTCGTAAACCTGTCAATATGGGTGCTGCCATTGTAAGCTACCGGAGAGAGGAAGTGCCGGGTCCTCCGGCAACTTCTTCGTTACATCTTCATTTAATGCCGCGACCATATCTGTGCGTCGCTCTCGAATTTCAGCAGTGTCGTTTATTGCCGCGACTAAAAGAAAATGGGCAGAAGAGACATAAATTTGAATGTTAAGAGCTGCGGTTATTCACAGGTGCACGTGAAAAAGACACACCGCGAAGAAATACATGCAGCTATAACCACTGCAGAGATGGCTTAGCGTTGAGTTGAGACCCAGTTAACTTGCGTGTTACCTTTGCTCGTAAGCAGCCGGTCGCACTCTCTCTGTACGTACAGTTACTCCAGCACTCTTTCTCCCCGTTTCTGCTGGAGGGTGAGGGGTGGCTGAAGTTATACGTTCCCATATTTGATCGTCATAATATTTCGAACCTAAACGAAATATTTGCTAATAATAACTAGCTCTAGTAGAGGTCATCGTATACAAAAAAATACAAGGCTGTTGTAGGATGACTAGTGGTTACATATATTTGTTTATTCATTTATTTAAATTTCCTCTTTTCAAAAGCGAAAGAGTAAGAAAGCATTTGCAAAGGTAAATTAGGCCATGGACTAAGCCGGGAAAGAACACATTTACAAATAAATGACACCCATTCAAGCACTCTCCTCGAGTTTAACCAGTAGAGATGGAAGAACTGCCTTGAATTCTTCACCAGTATCGTTCTTGGTCAGGACAGTCTTTATAGCCTTGCATAACTGCTTGCACTCTTGCTTCTTCTTCAGGTCGGCGAAAGCTGCAGCTGCCTTAGGTCCAACCTGTGGCGCAACCTCAAATAGGGCATAGAAGAGCATAATTAACCGTTCTCTTAATTCGACATCTTCCAATTGGGTAACAAAAATCTCAATACAATTTGTCACAAGCTCCTCCTGTCCCATTAATTGTTCAGCAATAAATGGAATGCTATTGGCGCTGTTGGCAAAAATGGCAACAACCGCACATTGCGACTTGGTGTCATCTAACAATAGTAATTTCACAAGAATATTAAAGTTACGCAAACTCTGAGGATTCTCGAAATTGAATATTTTGGATGCTAAAATGATTGGGTGATTCATCATGTTGGATAGCAATTCAAGTGTCGAACGTTGGATTATGTAGTTATCATCCAATATGAGGTTCTCGATAGTTGACCAGTACTTCGGTGTAGATACCAGAGTCTTGCAAAGTTCCTCACCTTCACGACCCGATGCAGATGCTATATTTGTCAATGACAGGAGTGCTTCGATCTGATCAGTAGGCTGTAAATGTTCACTGTTTTGCAAAAACATGTTACTAGATTCTCCAAGATCAGTTGGGTCAACAATAGGTAGTAGTTCAAACAGACAAGGGATTGCATTAAGTGGAGAATACTTCTTGAAAATTAGGGAAGGATTCGTATAGATTAAGATCTTAGTTAAAGCGCGAAGTGCTAATATACGCACTGTCTCGAGCTCATCTCCATTCTTATTTGTTGCAGATATACTTCCAGTCGTCCGAGTGGCAGACAGATACATCAAAATAGAAGTCGCAGAACCTTGTTCGACGCAGGCGGCTATATCACTTCTAGAGCGGGTGAGATTGTAAATAATGCGGACCAACTGTTGAACAGAACTTGTACTCAAATCTGAATACTTGGCATTGAACCACGAAAGGAGGTCGGTGGCGAGGATCTCTTCTTTGTTGAATTTGGCCACCGCTATAGGGTCGTCCTTCATCTTCTCGTCATCACTTCCTTTGGCCTGTGGTGTTTTAAGGTCAGAGTAGTCTCTCAGATCTTTAATTGATTGGTTAGAGTCATTCGCATCATTGGGAACGGTAGAGAGATTAGCCAGGATAATCAAAATACCGTAAGTATTCTCGGGTTTGAAACTACCGTGTACAATTTCTTTTGTTACGGTCATGAATTTCATACTTTCCCGTAGAGTCCTTTTGACAGACACCTTTAAGCTTAAGTAAGCCAATCCTTCGATAGCCATATCTAATTTGTCATTGGATTCCATCGAATTGTCAAGAAAGCTAGATAAAAATGTCTCCGTAAGGTCATGAATAGATACATTACTCAGCTTTGTGAATGCCCAAGTTTTTGTTAAAACAAGGGATGAATACAATTTGACCTTATCGTTGGATAATGAATTTTCTAGAACTGGAAGATAATTTTCTGCTATATGGACTCGAACATTTTCATCGATGCACGCAACAGAAAGTAACGTTAACAATTGATAAATGAAGTCTTCGTCCTTCCGCTTAGCCACCTGTTCTATCAACATCTTGCTCAATGTCTTTCCGAGTAGCACACTGGAACAGAGGGTTGTAAATGTAGGATAAAACGCTTTCAAAACGATGATGATAATTTTCAACGGATCTTTACCAACATCATTTTCGGCCTCGATGAGTAGTGCATCAGTAAATTCGAGAAATTGGGTGTCAAATTGTACCTTGTACTGAGAAGAGAGTAGTGTGTAGATGACAATAATAAGGGAATGGATCTGCTCGTTATTAATTTTAACACCCAAGTCTCGAATGAGAAACTTAATGTCGGAAAAATCGTATCTAAACTTGTTCAATAATTGAATAACACAAGAAAGTAAAAGGTGCATTTGAGCATCTGAATCATCGTGAATCCTTTCCCGGATAATTGCCCACAATGGCAGGGAATCCTTTGCATCCTCAAAGCATCCAACGAGAACATGAATTGAACTCACGTGCAATCCCAAAAATAGATCGAGTGCAACGGGTAGGTCATGTTTGATTTGTGTTGCCAGGTGCTGTCTAGTTTCAGAATGGTCCTGGTAAGCTCTCTCCAAGACCTCTTCCATATTATCCATATCATCGTGTTTGATTTTCTGTTTCGTGATAAGGAAGATATCGTCCACTGCCTTGTTGTAATCACTTGATGGAACTTCAATCTTCAGACTTTTATCGAATTTCTTGCACAAGTCATCGATGTTGGTCAAATTGGCCGCAGAGACCGGCGATCCAGGGATTTCAATGTGGTTTCCTGTCATTAGTTCTGAATATGGTGTAGCTTGTGTGCAGTATAGTTTATGATAATTGATGTAGTGCTTTATCTTTTATGTGTTGTTTTGTGTTCGTTTAAAAGTAGGGGTCATTCAAGGCTCTCCCTAGAAAGCTACACTTAAATACGCTTGTTTTCCTTTTGTTTGGTTTTCCCTCGCTCCTACACAATTTTACAACGTCTCGAGCGGCGCGCAGGCGTAAGGGGCTGGGACAAGATTCGCAGTAGTACGGCTAACAATAACAGCCAGGCAAGGGTGAAAATTTCCAGGACACGTTAATTCTGTAGAGGAAATATGGTTGGACGACATGACAATTAATGATTATAAATCTATAAAGAAAGTCCGGTACTCTAATTTTATGTATTTTTACATCTGTTAGTAGGGCAGGAGTCTGCCCTGTGTTTCACAAATGCTTCGTTCGTATTAAAGTCCAACCATGCCATATAAGCAATTGTACCGTCCGCCTTGGAAAGTGACTAAATACCTATGTGAAATAGTAATTGCTTCTGGTTTCCCTTCTTCTTGTTCTTTCCATTCCCGGACCTCACGGAGAGATTGGAGAGATCTAACG
>JAKTPZ010000248.1:33931-170877 GCA_030579215.1 Maudiozyma pseudohumilis
AATATCAATGGATCATACCCAAAGTACCACCATTAGATAGCCCAGAAACACTACTTTCTTATGTAATACTGTATATATATCCTCGAGCTCGGCTCGCTTCGCTCGCCGGCGTTCTTCTCAGACTTCGTAACGTCCCTCATTTTTAACTAAAATTGCCCTTATTCGACGGTTCGGCCCCGAAAATCAACACCCACGCACCCATAAAATTTTCTGATCGCCATACTAAATTTTCGGCAACCCCCGGCCGAGGTCACGTGACCCCACACAAAAACCCCTACCAATTTTGGGTGCTGTGATAGACAGAAGCCCTCACACTTAAATACGCTTGTTTTCCTTTTGTTTGGTTTTCCCTCGCTCCTACACAATTTTACAACGTCTCGAGCGGCGCGCAGGCGTAAGGGGCTGGGACAAGATTCGCAGTAGTACGGCTAACAATAACAGCCAGGCAAGGGTGAAAAATTCCAGGACACGTTAATTCTGTAGAGGAAATATGGTTGGACGACATGACAATTAATGATTATAAATCTATAAAGAAAGTCTGGTACTCTAATTTTATGTATTTTTACATCTGTTAGTAGGGCAGGAGTCTGCCCTGTGTTTCACAAACGCTTCGTTCGTATTAAAGTCCAACTATGCCATACAAGCAATTGTACCGTCCGCCTTGGAAAGTGACTAAATACCTATGTGAAATAGTAATTGCTTCTGGTTTCCCTTCTTCTTGTTCTTTCCATTCCCGGACCTCACGGAGAGATTGGAGAGATCTAACGGTATGTCATCGTCAAATGCGTTGGCGTGACCTGCGCGGCTAGACGCACCACCCTTGCTCCACCCCTTTGGATCTGGCAGTATAGTTTTGTGCACTGGGGGAATAACCACTCTTGGTTTAGGAGTTGGAAGTGAAGGGAGATTGAGCTGAGCAAGTTTATTCTTCGAGGCAGGGGCGGAATTTAGACCTGCTGCATAGGTTGGAGCTGTGTTCCTCTTTTCAGGTTTTCTGGAATCAGCAAACGACTGAGTAAAACTTACACTGTTACTGCTCATGGACGTCCTGCTGCTACTATTGCTGTTGGATAAACTTGTTGTGCCTCTAGTGACTGGTTTGTAGGTCTTCGTCTTGTAAGGGTTGGCAAATGGATCAGCGTGGTTAGATGTGGGCAGTGATGGTAGATTTCTAATGCTACTCCTTGGAGTCGTAGAACCATTCCCTCCCCAAGTGTTGGAGACAATTGGAACAGAGTAAGATCTATCATTAGATAGTGTTGGGAGGTTATTGTTCGTGTTTTGTCTCTCCATCCTTTGCTCATTTGCTAAGTAAATGTTGTTTAATTCTTTGAACTTACTGGAATTCCTTGGGTAGGTCTCTGACAGATTTCTGATAAGTAGGTACACGTCAGACTGTGGAGTTGTGAAGAGGTTTCTGTAATTATCCAAAAGGTTCATTGCGGTGAGTCTATTCTTGTCAAACTGCTCGTTGTACTGAAGGAAGCGAGCATAGTCTTCGCTGGAATTGTCAAGATAATATTTGGCCCGCTCCTCCATTCTTAGCTTTTTCATCTCTGGTGTTTCAGATGGCTCTTCTCCCCTAGCACCAGATGACCCCGTTGACGGCAAAGATGAAAGGTTCGAGACATTGGTGTGACCTCCATCTTCCCTAATAACTCTGGATGGAGTAGAAATGAAGGTGGAAAGTTCAGACTGGAAGAATTTAGGCTTACCTCTTATGATGTTACCATGCTCCTGTAGGATGTGAGCTTGCAATTCTAACTCATCCTTGAATACGACGAACTTCATCTCTAGACATGATGGAACAGTACAGATGTAATGATAATGCTTAAAATGCTCGAACAGCTGTTCGTAATCTTTGAAATACTGAGGATTTTTGGAATCAATTTTGTCACAAATATGGCACTTCTCGTGTTTTTCACGCATATGCAAATATAACTCGTCATCCGAATAAAATCTGCGGCCTGAACAGAAAGCACACATAGGGTGTCCCTTAAAACCTTCTCCTTCATCACCACGGGACTGGTGGTTACGTAATTGGTTAGGAGTGAAAATAGTCAGCTCAGAAGGGAAGGCATGCTTGTGTGTGGCACAAATCATACACAATGCCTTATTGTGCTCTGAACGTAGATGTTCGTGTAACTTCTGGAAGGTTCCAAAATCCTCCAGCTGATCACTTGGACACACTTGGCAGTAGAATTTCCTCAGATCCATCGTATGTTTCTGAACGTCAGATGAGGTGAAATTAATGTAAGTGAAATTATCCTTGTTGTGGATGAAGCTGGGCTTGTACTTCTTTACAACATCTTCGTAATTCTGATTGTATGAAGTGGCGATCTCATTTGTGGTAAATACCACCTCTTCTATCTCAGTTCTGCAAATAAGACAGTTCTTCTTTTCGTACAAATCCAGCTGTCTAAAGGCACATTTGTTACAAGTCTTATGATTGCAAGGTGTAAGACTAACATAATTCAACTTCTCAGCGCAAATAGGGCAAACATCGTCTTCATCATCACTATCATCGTCTAGATGGGTGTGTTTTGCTTGTTTCTTATCATTCGTTCCGGCATTGCTCTTGGTCTGTGGTCCTTGTGTTCTACGGAAGTTCCTTCTCCCCTTCGAACTAGTACTTTTGGCACTTTCAGACATAGCGATACTTTTGTTAATTCAGAAGCTTATATGTGCGTGTGGTCCTATTCTGAAGACTATCATTCACGATTATTACATCTAACATCATTATCCACGTGTGGAAATTTCAGATCTTTTTACACACTCTTCCTTCGTGAGTGAGAGGTCCGTTGCGCGTCACCTCGAATACTGCCGTTCATTATGATGTTCCATCACATTCGGGTAACGGGGCTGAGAAATTTTGGTAAGACGTCTATAGATGAAAGGGGCCATGAACAGGAACGTTATAACAGTAAATAATACGGGGCACTCGTAGCAAATCGAGAGTCGTGACCATTGTTCGCATATTATTGAAGCGCTACGTGTATTTATTACGCACTCATATATTGGAGAGATGGAACATGACAACGAGAATGATGCACCTCAGGAGAGGTATTCCGATTCCCCTGAATACGAAAAGTTGAAGGACGTAGTGTCTTCTAACTTATTCGAAATTAACGGCCATATTAGTACTTTAAATCAGTTTGTGTCTAGTTTACAGTCATTTTTGCGCAAGGGTTCTGTCAGTGTTAAAGCCATCGATAACATTGATAAAAAATCGGTAGACAAGATTGCAATCGTGAAGAATCTTGTATCTTCTATCGATGGATCCATGAAGGAGTTGAATTTACTCGAAGAGACAACCTTGGATAGAACACAGATAATATCAAGAGATAAGCTGAATCGTGATGTGAGATATTCCGTCCAGGAATTTCGTAATTCCCAAATAGCATTCGCAGATGTGATGAAGAAAATAAATGAAAAAGCAAAGCTATCGCTGAACCTGAACCTGAACGAGAACACAACAGCTATATTACAAGAGGAGGAGAACGCCCACCAAAACAATGGGTCCTTTAGCGGAGGTAAGCAGGTCACACTGGCTGCCCCAGAACGGGCAAGTACAATGACAGTAGAGATGGACCCTATAAATAATGAAGAATTTGCTTATCAGCAAAACCTAATACAGCAGCGTGATGAGGAAATATCTAATATTCAACAGGGTATAACTGACCTCAACGAAATATTTAAAGATCTGGGTGCTGTAGTGCAGCAACAGGGTATAATGGTTGATAACATAGAGGCCAATATTTATTCTGCAGCAGACAACACAAATATGGCTTCCCGAGAACTTGACAAGGCACGCAGGTACCAGCGTAGATCTGGCAAGTACTGTTTGTATTTGTTGATGATTTTATCGGGGATGTTATTTTTCCTATTACTAATCATATTCATTTGACGTGCTGCATATCAGTTTTTTCTCCGTCATTATACAGGGGTACATACATATTACATACAACTCGCATATTATCTTTTTTTTTTCAAGGACTTCTGAATTAGCAGCAATATATAAGTCTACAGCTGTCAAGAGAACACAATATAGCCCTGAGCATTGAGTATCGTCCCTTACTGAGGAATCGTGGTGCAGAACAATGTTACTAAATCGACTAATACGTAGGTGTTACGCTACCGGTGCAAGATCCAATGCCACTCGGACATTCTTTCAAAAGTATAAAAAGGAAATCAAACTAGGTACAGCTGGAATAGCGGCTGCAACAGTTCTTGGGTTTGGGTATTGTGAGTGGACAATTCACACAACATGGACAACAGAATTGGATGAGGATAAATTCACTCGCTATCGTATTTCCCAAAGAGTACCAATCGATGAACATCATTACTTTCTAGAGTTAAAACCACTCTCCCAGCAGTCTGTCAATATCTGGAAGAAGATGACATCGAATAAAATATGGTCTGTTGAAGTTAAACAGCCAGAAATCATGATTGTTCGCAACTATACACCACTACCATTGAAACTAACTTCTTCTGACAATAGTGATGATTATACCTTGCAGAACATAGATGTTTCCAATGACGACACAAATGAAGGAAAGTTGTTATTTTATATCAAAAACTATGATAATGGTGAAGTAGCAAGGTGGATGAGGAATCTGGATATTGGAAGCAGAATTGATCTTAGAGGACCATATGTTGAATACGAAATAAAGGATGGAGCGAGGGATATTACATTGATAACAGCAGGTACTGGTATCGTTTCTGCCCTTCAGATTCTGTGTAATAAGGGTAATAATGATCCCTTCAATTACAATTGGATCCACACTTCAACAGACATGGCCGAAATGGGAAAATTATTTGACAATGTCACCAACATTGCCAAACAAAAGAATGTTCAATTGACCTTGTTTGATAGAAACCATAACCTTCGCGATAATCAGGCTGAACTAATGGATCTGGTCCCATCAAATAATAATGACAAGACATTGAACTCCGCATTTGTAGCATTGGTTTGTGGTCCAGACGGTTTCATCAAATCATTAGCTGGACCAAAGATAGATTTGAGTCAAGGTGCTGTTGGTGGGATCTTAAAATCCAAAGGTTGGTCAAACAGCAATGTTTTCAAATTGTAGCATATTCCAGCATTATATCAAGTAAATATTTTATATAACATCATGCAAATACAGACCATATATAATGAGGAGGCTCTTTCCTGATTAGTATGGCAAATAAAATAAAAATGATCTTGTGGGTTCTACAACGGGTTTCAGATATGACATTTAAGTAATGCATGCTATTTACATATGTACGTAACGATGACAGTTACCTTGAATATTTGTGCCAGAGTGGGATAATAGTTAGATACTATCTTTCACCAATCCAATGGCCGTGGCATAGTTATTTGTTATCCTCTGGACATGTCTGATATTCGCGCAAGCCAATAAAACAGATTTGAGCAGATCTTTGCGGTCCTTACCGCCTAATTTGTGTTTATCAGGATCTCCTTCATTGTAGAGCCAATCCAAAACGTCTTCAAGACGGTCAGCATATCCTAACTTGCTTAGCCTAACGCAGTAGATAACTAGTAATTTTGAAAATTCTTCAGATTCTTCCAATTTCAGACATACCAAAAGCCTGTTTTCAAGGTGGGCCAACGTTACAATCTCTTCCATGTTTTCAAATCCCTCTTTCATGAGAACAGCACGTGCAAATCTCTGCAGGTTCTTGATCCGGCCTTTACGGTTCAACTCGTCATTCGTTCTTCTTTCCATATAATTAACAATGGAGCTGGAGCTATTTTTCACATCAGTGATTATTCCTTGTATATCACTTGAGTTCCAAAAGTTATCACCCTTTTCGTTACTTTCAAGTGGTATGCTCTGTAACATCGATGAGTTTGTGGTATCCCAATATTGGGAACCGTAAGCCCACCAGCTATCTGAGACTAATAACCACGTTTCCATGTCTCTGTCAAATATGTACCCATCACCATTGCTTAGTGTTAAGAGCGGTACACCATGAGTTGTGACAGTACACATGGTTATATTTTCCGCACGAGTCAATACATCATCGGAATATCTAATTGATGGGTTGAGTACTGGATACACCGAGTTGGAAGGGAACTTTAATTTTTGTTTCTCAATATCCCAACAATACAACTGACCGATACTAGTCACACATAGTAGGAAGCTTCCATTTGCCTCCAAAAAACTAATTGGCACGCCCATGATCATTGGTGCCAACAGCCGTTTACCTGTGTCTGAATAAACGTATAGAATACCGTCATCTGAGCAACAAGCCCAAAAGAACTTTCCCGCTGTAGCCATTGTGATAAATTTAGGGATGAAATCCTGAAACATTTGTTCCTCCTGTTCGGCAGTTTTAGAGAGGAGCGTTACAGTTGTAGGTGTTTGCTCATTTCCAGATCCATTTTTAACTGCCATTGTTAAGGTTTTACCCATCGGAGGTGTATATTTGAAGTTCATCCGGATTTTCGGAGAAGCAAGTCTAATACGAGAGAAAGATGCGTTTGGTATTAAAAGACCGGTATCCAAAAAGTCCATGGGTTCAAGCTCACGCTTCGACTTTTTCGAAGCCATTGTTGATCCTGGTTTCGAGGGGTCGTCCTTGCTCCGTCGTTTCAGATCCTTTGGAACATTATATGATGGTGCTGCAAACTCCATTCCAGACCCTTCCGTAACCTTCACCGATGGGTTAAATACTAGTGTTTTGATCACTTGCGTTTTGTTCTTTCCAACTTTCTTAACCAAGGAAGTAACATTATTGATAGTTGTTGTGTCATTGGTACTGGTTGTACTGCTAGGTGACATATTCTCAGTTAAAGTAGATGATTCAATGTCTGGTTTGATTGCTGGGCCCTCCGTTTTCTTTACTATATTTGAATTTGTGGTATCTTGTAATATGGGCAAAGTTTTGTTGGCTTTTCGCATTTGTACCACTTCATCCTCCGGTAGTATGGAACCGAGATCCACTGGTTGAAAGGCAAATGTGTACAATATATTATCATTGGATATGGCATAAAGAGTTAATCCGTCGTTGGTCCATACCATGTCATTAATAGGTGTCTGCGAAATTTGGAGCGCGTTAAATAGCGGTTTCATGCGCTTTGTGTTCCAAACCAAGATAGTACCATCCTTTACTCCTGATGTGGCAAGCAGATTGTATCTCACACTAGTACCCTTCTTGGGGTTGACCTTCTCATACACTGTAGGAGAAAATACTAGTACCTTGCATGCATTTGAGGCTGGTGAGACAACGGTGCTTGCAACATTGTAATCCTTATTTCTATCGAGAAGGACCGTGGCAGTAGTAGGAGTTGCAAATGACGTTCCCTTAACTGAGTTTATGACTGGTAAATAATTGGCTTGAGGAGGCATTGTAATTTTGTAGTGCAAAGGTTCTACATGCACAAACCGAGGCATTTCCTTTATTAATTTGTATTTCCCACTTTGGTTATACTGATAAATGTGTATTGATCTGTCAAAACATAACACGGAAAACGTTTCTGCGGAAGGATCTACTATTAGAGTTGTGGGTTTTGCAGCCTTGGTTAATTTTATTGTTGCTTTTGTTTTGTTTGTTCGGACATCAATCAATGAAATCACGTTCGGACTACTGCATAGTACGAAAGCTGTCTTGGACGCAGTATCCAACTTAACATCAGTAATGGCACGTGGAGATACACACTTGAACAATGTTTCAACTTTGCGAGAAGATTCGTCTTCCCATTTTTGCATCCGTAGTAATTCATGTTCAGATCCAATAAGTAAGCTGTCATCGCATCCTGACAGGAAAAAGGCTTCATCTGCCTCTCCTTCGACAGATTCCTTGGCACCATTGGTGCCGAACTTCACAGAGATCATTTGTTTGCGTGCTAATTTGTCAATTGATAGCTTATCGAAGGCGGTATCTACAAGTTCTTGCTGAGACCAAACAATCACGTGACCACCGCTTGAAAGTAGAAGCAGCTTATCGTTAACAGTAGTCAATGCATTTAGACGCTCATCGCGTAATTCTAGTGGGTACTTGAGCAACCTCATTTAAAATAATTGCTTGGTCCTTGTATTGATATGCCCTGTATAGTAACATGAACATAATTAGCTTCCCCTGTGTTTAAAGGTATACGCCAATCTTCCTTTATTTATCCTCGCGCTGCAGCTCAACTTCGCGTGCGCCCGTCTCTAAAATTTTTTTTCTTGTCCACAACAAAATTCGTGTAACGCCGTGAAGGATCGAGACTGGGCCTGTTTTGCACTACCAAAGAGCAGATGGAAGGGTAATAGTCAGGGACAAATGTGCATATTAACGGATCGTTTACTATTGAAACTCATAATTGAAATTAAGTAATATATACCATTTCGTTTCCCTGTTCATTAGTGCCTCGAGAATTCCCTCAATAGAACTATCCCTGTTGCATTCCAGTTTGAGAGTCATTGAGCTAGAGAGGGGTGAACCTGAGAATAAAGAGCATAAACAAGGATATAGTACAACGATTGTTTGTTGGGCTGATATTATAAGTTAGAAAAGATACATTTATTCAAATCATGAGCAAGTCAGAATTACAGATATCGGGCGAAGTGGACCAGGATATGCTAAACGACGATACTAACTCGTCTGAGTACATTGAAATGTGGGTGGATATGTTCCTTGCCCGTAAGGGACATGAGTATTTCTGCGAGGTTGATGGCGACTATATCACTGATAGATTTAACCTTATCAATCTTCAGAAAGCAGTTCCAAAATTCACACAGGTTGTTCAGTATATTGTCGACGATTTGAGCGAGAAAACTCTCGAAAACATGACGCCACAGAGACTAGAAGTGCTAGAGGCGGATGCCCGTAAATTCTATGGACTCATCCATGCCCGTTACATAATAACTGTCAAGGGTCTACAGAAGATGTTTGCTAAATACAAGGAGGCGGACTTTGGACGTTGTCTACGTGTACACTGTAATTTCCAGCCCCTGTTGCCAGTTGGTCTCTTTGATGAGCCAGGTAATGATAGCGTTAAGCTTTACTGTCCATCCTGTGAGGATCTATACAATCCAAAGTCTACGAGACATGCTTCAATTGATGGTGCATTCTTTGGTACTAGCTTCCCCGGTATGTTTCTACAGGCCTTCCCTGAGTTAGTACCCAGACATCCTACCCGTAGATACGTGCCCAAGATATTTGGTTTCGAACTACACAAACAGGCACAGCTGGCCCGGTGGCAGGAATTGCAGCGTCGCAAACTTGAAAAGAAATTGCTAGATAACGATGTTGATCTTTCTCGTAACGGTGGATACCGTACCGCGGATTGAGGATTGTGAAAGATCGCATTTCTGTTTGTTTGTTTTTCCCTTGCACGACCGATACATGTACAGTAGTCATTATTTTACATTACATACACTAATACATATACACGACCACGATGATCTCTTTAGGAGTTGTACTTTTTGATGCAGGGGGTGTTGTATGTGGCATTTCGAGGGCCTTGCTCCATGTAGGAAATGATAGGTATTGTTTTTGTCAATAAGCCGTACATTACTGGTAATAACAAGCAATGTCCGTGTAAATAACAACAATAAAATTGAATATTTATTAGAAGAGCTTAACTGGTTATGTAGCGTTAAACTTTGGCTGCCAACGAAATGTAATTAGCATCTCCTCACGGAATTATCATCTCGTCATACTACTGTCACCTCATGACAATCAGATGGATATGTCTATTACCCGGATGAACGGAAAACTAGTGAGGAACAGAGATGGCGTACCCCTTGTGGGCAGATCTTAACACCGTCGTTCTGTATAAGCAAAGACTTGAGAACGGCGATGATATAATAACACTTAACATTGTTCAATTAGTTGTAGGTAACCAAGAAATTGCATGCTCCTAAGAACAATACGAAAAATGCATATTAAAGCTATAAAGATGCGCTGGGCAACCGGTGGCGACAACTACGCCTACCTAGTTAGCAATCAAGATAAGAGCTCTTCGTGGATCATCGACCCTGCTGAGCCTCTAGAGGTACTTCCACACTTGGACAAAGTGGAGCGCCGTTCAGTCCAAGCCATCGTTAATACACACCATCATTATGATCACGCGGGAGGAAACATGGACATGCTTCGTGAACTGAAGAAGGACGCAGACCACGGCATTAAGGTCATTGCTGGAAGTCATGTATCCCAAGGGGCAACTGACCTTCCAGTTCACAAGCAGTCATATAATATCGGAGATCTTAGTGTTACATGTATTCGTACGCCATGCCACACGCAGGATTCTGTCTGCTACTATGTTGTGGACAAGACAACGAACGAGCATGCCATCTTTACGGGTGATACGCTCTTTACAGCAGGATGCGGTAGATTCTTTGAAGGTACCGGTCAAGAGATGGATACGGCGCTGAACTCGACCATTCTAAATACAGTTGGCGAGCCTAATTGGTCCCTGACAAAGGTATACCCCGGTCATGAATATACTAAAGGCAACGTTCGTTTCGTCAGGGAGGCAGTTTACACCGTACAGGGCCAGAATAAAGAACTTGACAATCTCGAAAATTTTGCCAACACTCACAAGGTAACAACTGGTCATTTTACATTGGCTAATGAGTTGGCATTTAACCCATTTATGCGCTTAGACGATCCTAGAGTACGCGCAGCTGTCGGTGATCATGATAATTCCCTCACAAGAAGCAAGGTCATGGATAGACTACGTAAGATGAAGAATGAGATGTGAGGCCAAATGCATTGGTGTTCGTTTGTTTTTTTGCTACTTTTAATTGGGCTTCTATGTGGAAAGCAATTTTATTCGATAAATTCTCTTTTTTTTGTCCAAATAGTTAAGAAGTTATGTATGCTCATGTAGTATTTAGGTGGGTATTCGCTAACAAGTTTGTATATTTAATTTCTGATTCTTATTGTTGTCCATATTGTGTGAGAGCTGATAATTATGGAGGTCCTTTGGCCAGTCCCTTTTTTTCCACCGCGCCAGGGAAGGAATCATAGTCGATAAAAAAGGAGATTATTTATAGACAACGAAAATATCCATATTTAGCGTGAGTACAGGTACACATCTCTCAGTTTGATCTAAAGATTTGACTACACTGTATTCAGTTGAATAAGAATTATACTTCATGTCAGACATCACGAAGGAACCAGAGACTAAGGTAGAAACCCCTGCCGCAGAGAAGGTTGAAGAAACCGCAGACACCGGAAAGATCACTATGAATGAGGAGCCTGAGGAAGATGACTCTCTTGTAACCGAACCAGTGGATGACAAAAAGGAGGAGGAGGTGGAGACCGCGTCCGTTACTGCTGGAGCTAAGGAAGGTTCGGCAAACTCGGTTCAAGTTGTTGCCCCTGAGCCAATTTCACTTGACGAGACAAAGCATAGCAAAGACACTAAACCGGAAGTTGATGACGACGTTGAAGGTCCACCACTGCCAACTAGAACAAGAACTCAGGAAAGCCTTCCACCAAAAGAGAATCCATTGTTGAAGCAGTTGAAGGAGGCATTCCCTAGTATGGAGGAGAAGTACATCAAGGCTGTGATGATTGCGTCTAACGGGTCTCTAGACCCTGCATTTAATGCA
This sequence comes from Maudiozyma pseudohumilis, assembly GCA_030579215.1. Classification (NCBI taxonomy): domain Eukaryota; kingdom Fungi; phylum Ascomycota; class Saccharomycetes; order Saccharomycetales; family Saccharomycetaceae; genus Maudiozyma; species Maudiozyma pseudohumilis. Next base: position 45,487 of record JAKTPZ010000248.1, read on the forward strand.
CTACTATTTCTGTCTGATCCCCAGTCAGGAATTGATATCCCGCTCCCATCAAAGGAACCATCTCCAGCAGCGAACTCTCAATCCCGCCGCAAGTTGACCCAGCTAGAGCAGGATGAGTTATTGGCCAAGCAGTTAAATGACCAATACAATAATAGATCAAAGCACCGTAAGGGTAGCGCAACCTCCAGACGTGGTCGCGGTGGTGATATAAACTACAATGCTGAGCCCATTCCTTTTGATGCGGCTGGAAATGGTAACGACGATAGACGCCTGCATAATGAGAGAGTCCACGAGCGCAGAAGACGCTTGGAACAAGAAGGTGAATTCAATCCAGATACATACCAGGATGATGATAGTTGGGGTCAGTTTGTCGACCGTGACCTTCCAGAAATCACTGCTAACGTTAACCAGACCCTTCAAGAGACGGCTAGCAAAGTTAGCAATTGGTTCAATAGGAACTTTGCCGGTGAGGAATCGCAGCCAGCTAGCAACAATCGCCCAGTGGGTCTGAGCTACGACGAAGAGCAAATCAGGCAGCAGCAAGATGCCCTGAGATACTACGAAAGTCAAAACAGTCACCAGAGTCAGGAAAGTGGTGCCAGTGGTCAGACCGAAAGACGCCGTTTCAACTCGTTTGGTGCTCGTATTGGTGAGGATTCGCTTGAGAGCCATGGCATATCGCTTCACAATGACGAATTTTCTGACGACGAAGATGTTCCACCACAGCTACCTAGTCGTGAGCGTACTCATGAGGACAAGGAGGTAGACCCAGATGATTCGATGGTCACCAATGATGATCAACGTGTTGTATCCCAAACGACATATATTGACACTCCAGACAAGACTCCTAAGAAGAAATGGCAACCAGTCCCACCAGCTCCAGCCGATGCGACTCCTACCAAGGTCAACGCGACGACAGCTGGCAAAACCGATGCCAAGGTCGATGCGGATGCTGACGCAGATGATTTCATGATCAATAGCGATGATGAGTAGGGCGCCAATTTGAAGATTGTCATTGTATATTTGTGACAAGTTCGTATCAAGATGTAAAGGCGTATGTACAAAGCCAGATGGCCACACTATTTCAGATATATGTGATGATCAGAAAATTATTATAGTTTCTCTTCCCATGATTAGCAGCTATTGTTAGTTACTAGGGTCAGATAATGTAGATAAGATAAGTATAAGTAGTTCATCATGTAAATCACACAGAAATGGTGCACGCTAGAATAAAGTCGTTACGGCATCCATTTTTCGTATAACTGCACTATGATCCCTCATGTTGCTGGTATATGAATAACGACGCGTAATTGCTTCTCCAGTTTAACGATATGTACTTAAAGGGGACAAAAGTGTTGTGAACATCTCATCGCTGAGATCAAGGCTGCGCTTTATATACACGTCAAAAAATTTTCAGGTTGAAAAAGTCGCCGGTGTCTGGGTGTTGGGAATATATGTATAGGGCTGTCGCCCTTGAAATGAGGGGGGCAGAGAGGTGTACAAAGAAGACCTCGTCCAGGTGAGTATACGGCAGTTACATGATACTACTGAGCTGAAACAAAATAACTGTCAAGTTTATATAAGAATCCTCTCCGACAAACAGACGTGAGGGCGCTCCTCTCTTCATTGCCGTACGAGGTGATGATATATTGACTAATTGCATTGGGGCTGTCATAGTAAGCACAACAGGCCATCTAAACATACGTATGTATATCTAACAAAACACAATTCACCAAACCCCACTATTATATCGATGGGGATATTCATTCGTGTGAGCATATAATGATCCCGGCCATTTTTTTTATCGACGACTACTGACTACAGCTAACGCATCCTGATCTAAGCCCGGCTGGATCCCTCAAGAGCGGTTCCCGCCATTCCGTAGTGCCGCACCGGTGGCACCACAAGGTTCCGTGTGGCGTATCTGCCGATTTATACATATATTTACTAATCACCTGCACGCTACGTGCCTTGGAGCTGTTTTACATATGCGTTTCTCGATTTGTCTGCAGCTGTCCCGCGCCAAATGCTGGCCAGCCCTTCCGCCTTATCGTCATGCTCGTCCCTGCAAAAATTTTCCCGCTGCGAGATTAAACGCGCGCGTCGGGAGCGGGAAGAGGAGGGCCCTTTTTGCCCTGCTGGACGACGGTATATATTCAAGCGGTCCTCCTGGCAGCTTATCAAAGTCAGTTACACAGACAACCAAAGACTGTTTGGAGGCATATTAACAAGATTGTTAAGCAGTGTTACTTCCCCCCACGAACGCCCAAGATATACATACAGCGCTTTTCAGCCTAGTAGCTGCTATTGTCATTGCATCTACCTTTATTTTTTTTTTTAAAGCAAAAAAAATCCTTTCGTTCAGTGCTATTGTTCAAAGAGTCACGATCTATCCGCAACCCCCCCTCTTTCGCGTAAGTAAGGAATATTAAAACAGGTACTCTTTCGACAGCAGAACAACTCCATAAAACTAGATCATACTCGTCCTAGTCTCTATTAGTTGTATTCGCAAATCATAAACATATATTACCATCCCCCTTTTTTTTTCTTCTTTCATTTTTTTTGTCCATTACACATATCACAAGAGTGGAATATACGCTAATTGTGAGTAACATCAGTCCAATAAGAAAGTTAAAATGCAGAATATCATTACACAAGTGTCCCAGGATGGCTCGAGTGGAGGTCCTATGCTGCATCAGTCGTCTCTTGGTCCGGAGAATCCAGAGTACTACGATGGGTTAGAAAACGACGCCTACGGAAACTCACTTATTCATTTGAATATACAGGAGAACCATTATTTCATTACCCGTGACCAGCTAATGTCTCTTCCAGAGTCGCTGTTGTTGTGTCTGTTCCCCTCTGGTGTGTTTCTTGACCGTGAAGGCCAGGTCATTACGAACTTGACCCCAGATGACGAGGTGTACATTATGAATTTCCCACCAGACTGCTTCGAGTATATCATGGAGATTTTCACACGTGCCCACGATGACCTCATGAACCACCCAGTGGAAAAGATGTTTCTACGTGGTTCTTCCAACAACTTGGTGAACTCTGCCAAGGGTTTCTTCGGTTTCGGAAACGGAAGTCACGGCAGCGGTGCCAACACCTCCAGTAGCTCTGTTCCCAACGAACATAACATTCTGCACCAGAAACCAGCCATTATAGTGTTGAGGGAGGATCTGGACTACTACTGTGTGCCCCAGCAACAGTTCAAGTTTGAGCATGCACCAACCAATCCACAGGACGGCACGCCGATCGACAGCGAGACTGCCCGTGAAAACAACAACGATTTGCTGCACCACTTCATGGCCCAGATCAAAATAGCTGCTGGCAGTTATCTAGCGAACAAGACATCTGTGTTTCAGGGCCTCTTCTCATCCAACAGATTGAGGTACCAGAACGCAAACACCCTGGAACCTATAACCAGCGGTGAGCTGGACAAGCTGTCCAGTAAGATGCTTGGTCCTGCCGAGCAGCACTTGATGGATATGCTATGCTCATCGGGCTTTACAACAAAGTCCCGTTGGGGCAACCGTACCCAGGAGGCCGGCAAGACGGTGATCAGTTCTCTGTCGCTGTGCAGATTGGCTAATGAGAGCACAGAGCAGTTCAGACAGGTCTACGAAGATGCCAAGGTGCGCTGGGAAACCGAGCACAAGGCAGTGCCTTCCACAGCTCCATCGTCACTTTCGGCACAGGTATCTAACGCTGCATCTGAGAATAACCTATCTGCCACAGAGTCTGCCCTATCTCTGGGATCCAACGCTGACGTGTCAATTACCAAGGGCCGTCACTCCAGCAGCAGTGGAATGAAGTCCCTGGCTACATCTCCAGATTTGTCGAGCATTTCCAACGGGAAGCGCGACCCGCGCAAGGAGAAGAAGAAGTCCCGTCTATCAGCCCTCGCTGACAACGTCCGGTCCCGCTCTGCATCCCGTAACAGTTCGCAGCTGAAACTAGGCGGTGGTGGCAGCACTAGTGCCCTCGGCAGCAGTCACGGCAAGCATGGTCCGGAACTGCCTAAAGTGTACGATCTTGTCCCCAAACCAGATATCAACGAAAAGCTCCTGCTCTTCTGGCGTAAACCCGCCCGTAAGTGCTGGTGGGGCGACGAGGAGATCGAGCTGGAGGTAGAAGTATACGGTTCGTGGACAGACGAGCGTCACAAGGCTATTCGCCTGAAGCTACCAAGCATGACCAACACTGAGGCCGAGCTGAACAAGATCAAGGTTCCGGTGCGCCTCCACATCCGGCGTGTGTGGACGCTCGAGCTGAGCGTCATCGGTGTGCAATAATCCATTGTGTTCACACCGCACACATAAACATACACACACACACACACACACCCAACCGCATCCCATCGTACATACATTCCTTACAACCCTCACCATAATCTTAAATACATCCGCACTAATGCATCCTTATCGCCGAGATGTCCAACCCACTCTGCTGCTGCCTTGTCTCAGCAGGCAAACGTGGGCGAGTCCGAGTCTCCGGTCCGGCACCCAAAGCAACGCCCGCAGCACCCCGTCAAAGCGAAGCAGAAAAAAAAACTATTAAAAAAAAGACTCATCACGGGGCAAAAATCAGCCTAAGAAAATATATGTACATATTATCACAGTTTAAGCCAAGAGCATTCCCATTTCCAACAATACCGTTATAGTCGTCTATTGCAATAGAAGCACACACACAGCTCCACATATAACACACTAACATGACGACAGATACAGCGCAGGAAGTTCTGCGTTTGGTGCTGCTGCTACTGGATACCGCTGGACGGGTTCGCCAGGCACTGTGCCGTTTCTGCATCGGACTCGTGCTGGTCCCGTTCCTGGGCCTGTATGTTATAGATTTTTGCCTGTACATAGTGCGGCTTTCTAACTACGGTGTGCGGGTATGGATGTGGCATATGCACCAGCCCCAGCCCCAGCAAGGGTCGCAAAATGTGCGATTACAAAGCAACAGCATCGGTTCAGCAGAGGCATCGCCGGCGGTAATAGATGCGGCGCAAGTCCCGCGCTCAAGGCCCGCTAGCCGAGAATCGCCCAGGCGACGCAGCCACAGTGGCAGTCCCCATGGTGTTGCGCAGGCCCAAATCCACGTCAGTGCCGCGATACAAGCAGTGGTCGACCGCATACAAGCGTACCTCGTCCTTCGGCACGAGCGGCCGCAGTTGGCAGCCAGACCGCACAGCAGCCCCAAGGTTGACCTCATTGCCACATAGAACAAAGGCTCGACCCCGGTGGCAAATATACACATATAACACCTAGCGAAATAAATAAAGTCTAGAACCATTCATTAAACACTTGCAGACGCAGCTCATCCCTAGATGCAAAATCGGGGCTTTGTATCTGTGGATCAGTTACAATCCGGGGGTTACCCTGAGGTAATATCACTATATACGATGTGTCATTGTGTGTATTCCGGCCTGGACTGGCTTCGGCGAGCAGCGCTCGAAATCGAGAGCGACACGCTCCACTACAAAGGGGTGGCAAGAAAAGAGTGGATCCGTACCAGGGAGATCGTAGGGGTCAAGAGAAGACACACAGAGTTATCTCGAGCCCAACCAGCAATACACAGAGTTATCTCCAGCCCCTGCCAACCAGCAATACACAGAGTTATCTCGAGCCCAACCAGCAACTCACACACAACCTCTATCCACAATGTTCGGCATGCCAGGTCTAAACGGCGGCTTCCCAGCCGCCCCAGCTGCTCCAAAGTCCAAGTTCCAGGAGTTCAAGGAGTCTCCAGCCTTCACCATCCTTGTGAACGGCTCTCTGTTCGTTGCGGGCATTGCTCTGATCCAGTCCCCAATCATGGACATGCTGGCACCCCAGCTATAAGCAGATGTGCTCCCCCAGCAGCTGTAAGCGGGTGTACCTTCATCACCAGCCGTAAGCGGGTGTACCGTTATCACTAACCATTTGCGGATGTACAATCGCAAATTGCGGATGTACCTTCATCCCTAACCATGCGCATATGTACAATCGCAGATTGCAGCCAGCTCCCATCACATAACCTGTATATAAAAAAAAACATACACACATACACATACATAGCAAATGCGTCATTTCCATTACACCAGAAAATGCAGGCCATGTGCAAGTGCCAAACACAATAGACACGGAGTCCCGCACAATAGCGTGTGGTGAGTAAGTTATTGTGGTTTGGTGTTGGTGAGACAATCACGAGATACATTCGATTAGAGAATTTGCGTATCGCCGATACGCAATCGGTATATCGCAGATTACACGATTGCCACTTTGCCACTTCGCCGATTGCCACTGCGCCCCTGCGGCCAGCATTACCAATCGTCCATAAAAAGGCATAAGAACCCTGTTATTAAAAATTACAGAAACGGATATGCATAAGTAAAAGATACATATTTAGAAAAGAATTAGAGAAAAGCCATTAACGTGCAGTGCAAAGTAGTGCGCAGTCCGCTGTGTGCATCGCTCTCGCGAGGTCAACACGAGCAAACCCTCTACGCCGCTTAGTCGTCCTTTAGGACAATGTACAGGGCGTACAGCATACCTGGGAACCAGACACAGATAGTCAGCACAATGTCGACTATACATTCGGTACCCCATCCACGGGCTAGGAAGACAGAGACAGGAGGTAGAAATAGAGCTGTAGTAAAAAAAAGAACCAAAAGAGGGAGGAATTGAAAGTTAGTAAAAAAGGATTTGCAAAAAGGGTAAAGAACCCGCGACGTGAGACCTACACAGGGCGGCCAGCGCCTCTGTGAAAACTGTCAAAACATACCTAAAATAATGTTAATAATCTTGGAGCCGTCCATGATAATATATGTGTTTGTGTGTGTTTGTGTTTGTGTTTGTGAATTAGTGATGTAGAAATGTGTAATATACAAGCAAACCAGACACGAAAAAAAAAAGGGGACTAGCCCTTTCACAAAGTGGCAAACGCACCCGCGCCTTATATACTTGTATCCGTTAACACACATTGGGCGATGGCTGCGCTCATTGCGGTGCCGTGCCGTGCAGTGCAGTACAAAACAACCCAACTCCTCTCTGTAAACAACGCGCGGCGGCGGCAGAAGCGGCAAGAGAAGCGCCCGCGTAGATTCCAGGGGGCGCCCGATGCCGAGGGTCCCGGTGAGGTCCCGGGCGAAGAAAATCAGCGGCAATACTGCAGAGATGGCCGTGGGAAACGTCTGGGAAACAAACGGGGGCAAGAGGCGAGAGGCGAGAGGCGAGAGAACCGCAGGCGGGAATAGCAGCAAGGGAAACAGGGGGCCCAAAGCGCACAGCGCACAGAAAACGTGCGCGCCGTGGAAACGCGGAACCGCGGAACCACGGAACTTCTGTGAACATCCGCGTCTTCCAGTATCCCCGACGGCGCTAAGGGGCAGTTCCTGTATCTCCGTTGGAGAACGCGACGCATAGCTATTGTCAGGGAGGCGAGGGCAGCCCCCATTCCCCCATTCCCCCAGCCCCCAGGCAAAGCCCCCCAGGCAAGCCAGGCTGTTGCGAGTTCCCCGATTTCGGCTTCCCCCGGTACTTGGGGGGTGTTGGCGCCTGGAGTTGCAATGGAGTGCAATGGAGTTGCAATGGAGTGCAATGGAGTTGCAATGGAGTGCAATGGAGTGCAATGGAGTGCAACGGGGGGTACCCGGCACTCCTGTGCAGGGAACTCAGCGGCTACGGCTGCGCCCCGTTTTCTCCTTCGGGGTGTTGGGTGTGTTTGTCCCGCAAGGGGTAATGGCTCGGGTGCCGCTCTACTCATGGAAGGGATGGCCGGTTTGGGTGTTCTCCACATCCCTGCATAACTAGAGGGTGGCGGTTATAACACAATTGTTTGTGTAGTGCTTTGACATCTTGTACTTGTTTATTTGTGTGTGACATCCTGTACTTGTGCGGTTGTAATATATTAATTAATTGTGCATGCTTGTACTTCAATTGTAGAGCCGTTATTACTCAACCCCTCAAGGGTGATTATCCCATTTCGCCTTGTTATAGTACAATTGTTGCTATTTTCGTGATGACGTATCTTCTGCTCTGTCTCTATATACAGCTGCGATATACATTATATATGGATCTTTTTTAGGCCTTTAGGCCTCCCCCCTCCGCTTCAATCCTTGATAGCCTTCTTGACAATGCGCTCGACCTCGTCCCAGTCGTCTGTGGGCACACGCGTCATCTCCAGGTTGTAGTACTTCTGGATAGCCTGCAGCACAGTGAACGAGGCACGGTCAGAGATGAAAGAGATGGCAACACCCTTACGGCCGAAACGGCCCGTACGGCCGATACGGTGCACGTACGTCGCTGGGTCGGCCTGGCCGGTCTGGCCCAGGGTAGGCAGGTCGTAGTTGACTACCATCGACACAGTTGGGATATCGATACCACGCGCAAGCACATTGGTCGTGATCAGAACCTTGGAGCGGCCCTCGCGGAAGTCGTCGATCAAACGGTCACGGTCCTGACTCGTCAGGTCACCGTGCAGGATGGAGACCTGGTGGCCCTCCTGCTTCAGCTTCGCGTACAGGACATTCGCAGTCTGCTTCTTCGCAACGAATATGATAGACGAACCAATGGTTAGCAGACCGTACAGCTCGCACAGAACCTCGTACTTGCTGTCGTCGCCATCGCAGTCCATGTACAGCTGCTTGATAGCATCGACGTTGACCTCGTTACGCTGCAGTTCCAGTGTGTTGGCCTCGGGAACCACCTTCTTGGCGTACGCGCGCACCTTGTCCGCGAAAGTAGCACTGAACAGCACCATCTGCGCGTTCTTGGGCAAGAACTTCTTCACACGCAGACACTGGTCGCCGAGACCAGCCTTGTCCAGCATGTTGTCGGCCTCGTCCAGCACAAATATCTTGATCTGGTTGAGAGCAATCAGCTTGCGGCGCATGAGGTCCAGGACGGTACCGGGGGTACCGACAATGACCTGCGCATTGATGGACTGGTTCTTCTCAAAGGAATCTGGCACGATCAATTGGGTTGTGATCTGGGTGAACTTGCCCATTTCCTGGATAACCTCGAGGGTTTGACGGGCCAGCTCTCTGGAGGGGGCCAGACAGATAGCCTGGGGAGAGTTCATGTTTGGGTCTACGCGGGACAGCATTGTCAACGAGAACGCAGCAGTCTTACCAGTACCGGACTGCGACTGCGCAATCATGTTCCTAGGTGGGTTGCTCAGTAGCAGTGGCAGCGCCTTCTCCTGAATTTTGGATGGCTTCTGAAACTTCATGGCATAGATACCCTTGAGCAGCTCTGGGGTCAGACCCAGCTGGTCGAAGGACTTGGCACTGTACAGTGGCGAATTTGGGTCCGCTTGCAAATCAACGAGTTTCACCTTGACCTCGTACTCGGACTTGACAAGGGACGAGTCGACTTCCTCTTTTTTCTCCTCTTTCGCCGCATCCTTCTGAGTCTCGCCAGTAGACTTTGACTGCTCCTCTTGCGCCTTCTCAGCAGCCTTCTCGGCAGCCTTCTCGCAGCCTTCTCGGCAGCCTTCTCCTCGACCTTTGGCTTCTCGGCCTCTGTCTTCTCAACCTTCTCCTCTACCTTCTCCTCGCCCTTCTTTGCATCATCGATCTTTAGCGATGCAAGCAGATCAGCAGCATCTTTCTTCGCAGGTTCAGACATCTTCGTTTGGGTGCTTTGTGTTAGTATCTTGACTGGTTTCAAGTGTATAATCAATTTCCACACACCTTGTACGGCGCCACCTATAATTGTTCCCTCGCTTTGCACATATTTTTTATTATATTTTTTATTTTATTTTTCCTTGTCGAGGCGATGCCGAATAATTGGCAATACGCAGGATAAAACTTGCCTTAGGGTAACAGCCAGGGCACTAGTGAAGCAACTAAATAAATCAAAGAGTTGTTCTGGCATTATTTATGTATGTTTGGCATACGTAAACACATTCAAAAGTGTTATTTTTTTTTTTTGTAATAATCGTCGGCCATCATGACCTGCAAACACATCTAAAGTGCTCTTTTATATTAATTGTCTATCATTAGTGTCTGTTATAGTCTATGTACGTATATGTGTGTATATAGTGTTGTGCAGTGGTATTAGTAATTATGTCAGTTAGTTCTTGGTTGTGGTGGTGATGCGGGTGAAAGTTTTGAGTGTTGGCGCTGCGGTTTGTGCATTTATCGATAATATGCACATGCTGGTACTGTGTTGCAGTTTGATAAAGGCTGGCTGTGTTGCAGTTTGATAAAGGCTGGCTGTATATTAACATGTGTGGTCTTTTTTTTCTCTTTTTTGCCTGAATGTTTCTGCAACACTCACCTTACAGCATCTGGCTTCCAGTCCAAGTCGAGGCGCTGGTACACCTGTGCCTGGCAGTGCGACCATATACTGGCCTTCTCCTCCTTCGTGAGGGAGACCTTTGGTGGGTGGCCACTCTGCGATTGCTGTTGCTGTTGCTGCTGCTGTTGTTGTTGTTGTTGTTGTATGCTCTTCAGCTGCATGTTCTTCATCAGCGCCTTCTTCAGCAGTGCGTTGCCTCCGTCCTGGCGCATCGAGAGCTGTGGTATCACGCTTGGTGGCGGCATGTCTGGTTTCTTCAAGTTTGTCTGCTGTGCCTTCCATTTCTTGAAGTCGGAGCACTGCTGCTTGAAGTCGAACCTGCACTGTGCCTCCACGGCGATGTTCAGCAGGTAGTTCTCGATAATGTTGCGCCATTCCGGCTTTGACAAGCTCATCATTGGCTCATTGCGCCCCGTTATCTGCTCGTGGCGCTTGCGGGCCGCCGCGACTGTGTACTTGGCACTGGTGAGCTTGAACTCGTAGTCGAGGTTCGCCTCGACGTACAGGTCTGAGTTTACCAGAGTGTTGATGATGAACTCGTCGGAGGAGCACAGTGGCAGCAGTATGAAGCGGAACTTGGGCAGGCCGCCCTCTGTGGCAGCGGTGACAATCTCCGGCAGGTTGTCGCGGGCCCAGTTCGGCCTGGGCTGCTCTATTATCAGCAAGGAGCGGATATCGTTGAGGTCCCAGTCGAGCAGCTCGCGCTTCGTGAAGGAGGGCCTCCCGTTGTACAGGATCTTTGACGGGTCCTGTGCGAATATCTCTGGGGAGTACATGTCGTAGAAAGTCTGGGGCAGGGCTTCCTCGAGGGTGACGTGTGTTGTGTATTTCTGCTGGTGCTGCTGCGGTATGGACAGCCCGCTGTGTGCCGTGTGCGAGGTGCCTATTGTCGTGGGCGCCGAGAATATACTCGACTGGTACGACGACGCGTTGTCCGATACGAGACTCTCCTGGTCCCTGTGGCTGGCCGAGGCGGTGCCACTGGTGTAAGAAGACGCGCTGCTGCTGCTGCTGCTGTGTCTGTTACTGTTACTGTTACTGCCAGAAGGAGACTGCTGCAGCAGTCTCTTCCTAATCTCTATTCTGGCCCTGTCAGCGTACTCAGCTGGCGCAGAGACGAAATTAGCAGCCTCTTTCCTCGATATCGATGGCAAATGGAACTGTTCCGGCTGATTGTGCTGTTGTTGCATATACTGTTGTTGCTGTTGCATTTGCATCTGCTGTATTTGCATCTGTTGCATCTGGGCCTGTTGCTCCTGCACCTGTTGCATCTGGGCCTGCTGCTGCTGTTGTTGTATACTCGACTCAACGCTGTGCTGCGACACTGAATCACTATCACTGTCGCGTTTCCTGTGCTTTTTGTGTGCTGTCTGCCTTACCAAGTAGGTAGGAGGAGGAGACACGAACATTTGTATTTATGGGGGGGGGGGGGGGGGGGGTTGTCCACTGCAAATATCAAAGGTATGGGTCAAATGCAAATATCAAAAGTATAGGTAAAGTGCAAATATCAAACGAATGGGTAAAGTGCAAATATCAAAAGTATGGGTAAAGTGCAAATATCAAAAGTATAGGTAAAGTGCAAATATGCGCGAACACTCTTAACACAACTATTGGTCGTTGGTTAGTTTGGGCAAAAGCGTTGCACAAGTGGAAGGAACCGGGGGGTGCTGGACTTATAAAGGTGGAAGGGCCACCGACCCAGAACGAAAGGAAAAAAAAAAAATAACAATATCGAAGCGTTGCTTTGCTTTGCTTTGCAGCACTGCAGCCCGTACAATCATGCAGCTGCCAACGGTTCATGGAGAGGTTCCCCCGCAGAGCCTCCCGCAGAGCCTCCCGCAGTTCCAGTCGTCGCGGCGTGCAGGAGGAACAACCTGGACATGGACAATCTGGACGTGAAGTTGCATAGCTTGGAGCGAGGCGAAGAGGAAGAGGAAGGGAAGCGAAGGGAAGCAGCACGGCCGGGCCGGGCCTCCAGCAAGAAGCTATTGTGTGCACAGACACGGTCGCAGGGGGTGCTGGGGGGACTATGGGCGTGCACGCTATCGTCGCCCGACGCTCCTTCCGGTGGCCCAGACATTGCCGCAGGACAACCCCACGCCGGGCGCTGTTGCTTTTCGGGAGTGGTGGGGGTGGTGCTGTGTGCACTGTTTTCTGTGGGAAGTGTTCACTGCCCGGTTCTGGCACCCCTGCGGTTTTTCCGCGAGGCCGTGGGCGTGCGCGCGCTGTGTGCGGGTGTTTGTGTGGGCGCGTGCCCGTGCCAGTGCGGGTGTTTGTCTGGGCGCGTGCGGGTGTTTGTGTGTGTGCACGCGCGCCTTTACTATCGCCGTCGTCCACGCCCTCCCTCCAATTTTCAGGAGATGTGTCTCCTGCGGGTGCGTCTGTGCACATGTTGTACCAGACGGGCACGCACAGAAAGCGTTTTTCGGAACAACCTTCGAGGGGGCCACGAGAGAAGAAGTGGCGGCGGAACAAAGCGCGCTTCGTCTGTGGTGGCATTGTCGGAACAATAAGCGCCCAGGCCTCCTTTGCCTCGTTGCTGCCTGGAAGTTTGTTCCACAAGGCACAGAAGGAATAGGGCAGTGTACTTTTGCTCAGTGTACCACAATTGGCCATTTTTTTGTGGTTTGCCCGGCAGCGGCCCGATGGGACACTCTGCTCCGAGGGGGGCGGGGGACGCCGATGCAGAGGGAGATGCTCTAGAACCTGGGGAGGGAGGGGCCGTAAACAGGCATAGGGACAATGGGGAGGACGGAAGGGGCAATGTGATTGGTGCGAATATGTTCTTGGCTATTAGTGTGCGTATGTTCCTGTATATTAGTGTGGGTATGTTCCTGGCTATTAGCGTGCGTATCGATAGGTGTTTTAGGACATTTCTTTATCGTTTGGCACCCAAGATTTGCATCGGGGTTAATTGAAGGGTGTAATGATGTTGTCCGGTCTTGGATGGAAGTAGGTACGGGGTTCCTTAATGGGGTGTTTTTTTGTGCTTGGTGGAGATAGAGCGGGGTTCCTTAATGGGGTGTTTTTTGTGCTTGGTGGAGAGATAGAGCGGGGTTCCTTAATGGGGTGTTTTTGTGGTTCGCGGGGAGATAGAGCGGGGTTAATGGGTGGCGTATTAGTTACGCTCCGTTATGCACATAGGGTTACGCTGTCTGTGTATGTGCCGCGAATTGTGAGATATTGAATGGGGTGGACTGTGCGGATGTGCGGGTGTTGGATGTGTAGATGTGTGGATGTTGCTTCTTCTGTGGCTATGGTGCCTGTGTTCATGAAACTATCCCGTACCATGTTATGTTGGTTCCCCTTATCATTGGTGCGTGATTCCTTTCTCTATGATTCTGATGAATTGGTGTGCCTGTGCCTGTGTCGTTCTCGAACACAGCCGGGTATGTGTGTGATATATTTCTGAACGGGTGGATAAGAGTGTCCTTTGTCCCGGATTAATTAGGAAAGGGGGTGAGTGCATAAATTTGGACACAGTTGTAAGTGCAAGTGTATGTATTAGTTTGGCTCTTGATTGTTCGTAGTTGTAAGTGCAAGGGTTCGTATTAATCCAGTTCTTGATTGTTCGTAGTTGTATACGTATTTTTTTCATTTGAAAAGTGCATAATTTTTAAAACATTTCATACTATTTTGATCTGGGCGCTTGGACAGATACCTGATTTCAGAGAGCAAAACGTAAACAAAAAAATGACAAAATGTCAAATACACAGTTTGGAACCTGGTTGATGGTAATATATATAATAAATATACATATAAGGTCAATGCAAACAATACCAGAAGCAGCTTCGACAAAAAAAATTGACACCACTGACCCAAAAAATAATTCCGAAGCGGGGAGTTGAACCCCGGTCTCCACGGTGAGAACGTGATGTGATAGCCGTTACACTACATCGGATATGTATTTCATGTTTTTTTTATTTGAAACATGAAAACAATGATAGTATTACAACAGTCAATGAATCCACACCACCAATCAGAAAATGATACGACTTCACCACCATTCCCAGTAAGGTAATCAGACCAGTACACCTGTCTCAGATTGCAACGAATACAAGAGGGGTTAACCACCAGTTATCCTCTCGCCACTTACATTACGATGGTCTGTTTCAGGTTAACACAAGGATCCTGCTGAACATTTTCTAGTTCTGCTGAGTCCATTTTCTCTCGACTATGGAAATTTTACGAATCGTTCTCTTTTCTTCTAGAGTATAAAGTTATATATGTATTATGTCATGAGTCTCTTAAAACAGGTTCTCTCTCTGTTCCTTAGTCTCGGATTACCCCTTGTTCTTAGCTCGGGTTGTCGTGGCGACTCGTCCGCGGTGCTGGTAAGACTTTTTATGTCTCCAAAATAATAAATGTGTTTTACAGTGCTATAGTGCATATTCCACTATAGTCTCGCAGGAATAGTATGCCTCAAATATCACTGAAGTTTGAAAAGCACCTCAGCTGAAACAACATGTTTGGCTTGTTGGCATTTCCTTGTTGATTACCCGTAAAACATAGCGGTAGAGCAGTTCTAGGAAAACACATTTCTTTTCCCTTTAGAATATACGATGATAATAGCTCAGGGACACCCATTCAAGCTACTCACAGTGCATTTAAATACATCTCTTCCCGAAAATAGAATAGCACTTGTCGAAGTAAACATTTTCCCACATTTTTAACTTAGTCAAACGGTTTGAAATCTTGAGAGTGTAGCGTTTGGTGCTCACAAATGGCATTATACTATTACCATATTTGTGAAACAGGACACCAAATTATTGTCGATGCGATAACACGAGGACGACCAGTAGATACACTCTTTGATACAAACAAATATTCCGGTACATAAAATATATCTCGAACATTTTAGAATACGGGAGAAGATAAAAAGGTAAATGCAATTATCAAGATTACATAATGATCACTCCATCATTATCTAGGATAATTGATACTTTACACCCATTAGTACTATTATTGATAGGTAACAAAAATTATTAGTAAGGATTGATAGTTAACATCATTAGTAATGATTTTGATAGTTAACACTCATTGCTAATTAGTCGCAATAACCGAAGAAGGGGGGAATGTATTAGATGAAAAATCCAGCAATAATTACGAGAGGTTCAGATATTTGGTTATCTCAGGTTCATTATTTCTCGCCTATGTATATTATGTAACTACTGAAAAACAGAAACCCAAGGCCGATTATTCGATCACAGAAACTCATAATAGCACCTTGACTGTCATCGCAATATAATCAAACATAAACGAAAAAAAAAGAAAACCTCTAACTGAACCCACATCTGATTACCAAACAATTTATTATTCCATTGGTGGTTTTTGCCACCATGATGCCCAACGCATTAGTCAGCACGGCCAATAAATTTTCGCTCGGACCCAAGACCGTTCCTACCCTGACCCGATACCCACACTATTCTACCGTTCGGTCAGGGGGTAGCTGAACACATTCTTAAGGTTAAAGAGAATCCAAGTCTTCGTGGTATTACAAGTTTTGCATTAGTTCCATCCTAAAAAAATCATGACTACCTAGTATATCGACCTCCCACAAAGCAAGTCAATGACGTGACCAATTACAAGAAAGGGGGAAAATACTGGTACTACTGGCTCTTCGAAATTAGGCTGTATTTGATCCTCACTACGTCTCATATTACACATTACCTCTCTCAGAGGAAGTGACTGAATATAACTAAAACATATTCGTTTTGCCTTCCTCACCAGCACGTTACTAACCGTTGGTTGTACGTACGACGCTTCTAGACCGGAAAGGAGTTGTAAGTCATTCGATAACAAAACCATTATTGTGGAAATCTCTGACTCGGACGAAAAGGTGGATACTATTACTATAGATTACCTTCTCGTTAACAACCCGCAAGAAATCCGGCCTCTCAGGAATGATGTTACTGCTGCTAGAGATAACTTGTTGACTTCCCCTGATATGGTCCCAACCACCTCATCAAATATTTGAAAAACTAGTAGGCTTTCTCAGACTACTGGGCGAGACGTTTAATCCTTACCTGGTGTGAGTGGTAGGAACAAAATAGATACAATACACAATAACGATGTCGCTCTATTGAGCGCTTTATTAAGCTAGCAAAACGCACTCTAAACGACAGAATTAAAGACACAACAGAAGATTTGAACGAACGTACCAATAAAGGATATCAAACTAAATTTCCGACTAGTACCAGAAATCATGCTAAAAACCGTATGGCTGTAATTCATCATTCTCATATGAGAGAGAAGTCCACATAAATGAGCTACCATGAAGCCATACGCTATAACACCCCCCAAACGTGACTACCATAAGTTTCCTATGGCCATCCTCTATCCCCGGTCCTATGATATCATAATATACATCTCCTTGGTCGTCTAATTCACCAGAGTTTACCACCTTCGTATCGTACCTGTCTCTTAATTGTTTGACGAACCTTTGGGTTTCCTCAAGTGAGCATGCAGTTACTACCATATCGTCAACGAACAAACATACAGTGATCTTGTCGTTTCTGAACACACAAGACCATCCTAGTACTTCTTTTAGTCCACAATTGTTCACTAGGTATTTCTTAATGGTTTGGTACCAGTTAGATCCAGACTGTTTTAGTCCGTAAAGTGACTTGTTGAGTTTTAGGACCTTACCTTTTTGTGACATATGTGGTGGAGTTCGAATGTATAAGTCCTCCTCTAGATTGGCGTATAGGTATGCTGATGATATGTCTAGTTGAGCCACATATTTATTGGAGTCTAGTGCCTCGGATAATGTGCTCATAAGTGCATATTGGTGTACGGTGTTAGCAGTAGCGTCAGGGCCGTATGTGCTAGGAGGTTGTTGGTCTCCTCTTGCCACAAATCTGCATTTTTTAGTGCCATCGCGTTTTGTTGAGAATATGAACATCGAGTTGATGATCTTCTTCTTGTCAATGGTGCTTGCATCATATAGCTGCTTGGTATCCCAAGTCTTCATTTTCAATAGTTGGTCTATTTCTTTCTGATATGCTTTTACGAAGCCTTGACGGTCACGTTTTGATGTGTTATAGCTTATCTCCTCGTGATAGTTCATCTGGGGTGATTTCGCTTCAACTTGGAAGACGTGATTTACCGCAGTGAGATACTTGACTCTTTATTTGCTTGTAGCAGGTAGACGAGCGTCATACTCTCTGTTGGTGTTTGGGTTCAAATCTTCCGTTGTGTCTTTAATTCTGTCTTCCACTGTGCGTTTTACAGGTTTTGTAAATACGCTCAATGATGAGACATCATTATTACGTATTGTGTCCATCTTATTCATATAAGGGATATATATGAGACGATTACTACTAAAAGGTGTAATAATAATAATTATCCAACCTGTAAATGGTAGTTGTTGAAATATATAAAGTATATCAGTAACCGCTAAAACTTTTCTCTAAGACAATTACCCTTCAACCATCCTAGGATACATTATCACTCTTGCTAGTACCAAATGGAATATGAAAAGAAGGGTCGAGTATTCGGGAATGAATTGTATATCATTTAATTCATCATTTTTGGAAAATAAAAATAAATGCCACCATCCTGCATTTAATTTCAAAGATCTCGTTAAATATTGGTTGATATATAAAAATTTCAGAATATGTGCATGGGTCTTGTTTATCTGCCAAGTGAAAAAAAAAATGGCAATCATAAACGACTATAAATATATTAGGCTCTTCCTTATTATTAACGAACCTTTCAAATAAAAGTTCTACAATTTAAAAATTATTTTAAACTTCACTATAAAATGGCCAGAATATCATTTCATACGATGGAAATTTCATTCAACAAAAAATAATTCCGAAGCGGGGAGTTGAACCCCGGTCTCCACGGTGAGAACGTGATGTGATAGCCGTTACACTACATCGGATATATATTTCTTGTTTTTTTTATTTGAAAGATAAAAACTATGATGGTATTACAACAGTCAATGATGTATTGTTTTGGGCCGAATATTGTTGTTTTTAGTTCGTACGACGGTATAAGCTATTGGTTCGAATATGGTTGTTCCTGGGCGAATAGATTATGAATGTAATAAGAGGTAAAATAATAATATAGGGGACTGATTTCTTTATATATAAACTATTTAACACAACATAAGGTTATGCATATATGTCAACTGTCAAGTAGATGACGTCGTCTGTTATATAAGATTTTCACCTTTGTTTGCAACCACGCGAGCCTATCACGTGCGCTGCATTTGATGTATCACGTGCATGGCCCATGTGCGGCTGACGCCTGAATTGCGAACAATACAGTAAGACGGCTTTAAGAGAAGACGGCTGGAAGTGTATTGTTTTGAGTTCTGAAATGGAAGTACATTATCACAATGTACGACAATGCAGGCAAGCAACTATTGTCTATGCGATGGCGCGGCAACGCAACGTCGATGACCTCTTTCGATACAAAAGAAGCAACAATGACATATGACACAATAGATCATCTTTGTATACTATTTGTACATTATAAATAGAGATAGCTTTCTTTACTTATTTTTCATACATTATAACCATTTACCGACTCTTGTAGCTTTAGCTCGATTCGTTAATACCTTAGTGTATATTTAAGTAGAATCGCTCACGAATTTTCCTCACAAAGAATACAGTACATCGTGAGAATGTACTTCCATATGAGAACTCAAAACAATACAGAAGGTATATGCAAAAAAATAAGATGAAGATCTCCAAGCAGCCCTTCAATAGCTCCATTCGATTTGACTCTAATTCCTGTACATTTTTATGGATATATATATATATGCCTCTGTCGTGTTTTTCTTCCAGGGGAGACATGATAGTTTACTCTAGGAATTGACTAGCGATATCACATTCCTCTCAATGGGAACAGCATTCACTACAAATATTTTAAAATAAACATATTAGTTCTAATTAGAATATTTTTTTTCTATTAGTACTCAATTATTTAAACTGTATATATTGCCAAAAATATTTTATCTAATAATCAATAACGGCGCTGGCCCCCATTCCTATTGCCTTGGTTGAATCTACCCTGGCCATTGTCATTGTATCTGTTTCCGTTGTTGTAGCCGCCCCTGTTATTGTTTCCGTTGTATCCACCTCTATTATTGTTGTAGTTACCAGATTGGTTCTGACGTTGGTAATTGCCATTATAGCCATTTTGTCCATTGTTATAATTATCACGGTTACTGTTGTTGTTATAGCCTCTGTTGTAGTTGCCACCGTCTCTGCCATAATTTTGATTACCGTTACTTGGATGATTATAGTTTCCACTTTGGTTCTGGTAGTTATTATTCTTGAATTGCCCAAAATAAAAGAAGGCACGGTAACCACCAACTCTTGGCTTATATTGTGTTGTACCATTTGGCCCTGTTTTTACGAGATTAGCGCGCATGTTATCGTTAAATCTCATTTGAGCATTACGCCCATGGCCTCCATCACCTCTTCCATTACCCCATTTGTTCATAATAGAGTCTAGATCGTAGTTGTCAAGCGTCTGGATAGGTGGTATGTATCCATTTAGAATTATCGATTTATTTGGAACCACCAATGGATTGAACTCAAAAGCCATCTTCAAAAACAGGCTCGTGGACAGTTCTGGTAGAGAACCTTCATCAAGTGGGCACGTTAGCTTACCATTGATTTGGAATCCCTCGACGTCGGATGCCACTACGCCACTTAAACCGCTCTTGAAATGACCAAACTTGATTGGTGTGATTTTAGTATCCTCGTTGTTGTATAGTTTCTTCAAGAACATATCATAGTTTGCATTCTTATTACTGATAAGAAGAACATCCTCACCTCTAACGTTACGAGCTCTATCGTAGTCGGATAATTTGGGGTATTGGGCTCTGACAACGTCGAGCAGTCTCTTTTCATCAATGAATGGCAACAGTGCAATTCCTTGCCACGCCTTTCTCTTACCATTCATATCAATAGGGAATTCTTCTGGGTAAAAATCAATGATTGGCGAATCGGATTCACTCATAAGTGGACGGAATATCTCTGGAAGAGTGTGACCAGAGGCTGCCGGCAGTACACTCATTAACTGTTCAAAAGGTAAAAATGGTGTACCCTCTTCAAATTGAATGTCCAGTTCAGCAATATCGGTAAAATCGGCTGCAAATGGTGCATAGTGGAATGGGTAGTACCAAGTCCATGATGCGCACCCCTGATAATAGTAACGAAGGACCCAAGCCACACCTTCAATGTAAGCCTTGACCAGTCCCTTTCTAACAGTATCCATATCGGCAACCTCGACATGGAACTTCTCCTGATAGTATCTGGTGGCATAACCTGCCTCATGAAGTTTTGTAGGGGCATCTGTGTCAATAACTCCGCTAGTAACTGGACCAGTGGATATAATACCAGTAGCAGCCTCCTTAGCGTTACTCATGTCAACAGGGGTTGACTCTGTATCATTATCCTCGTCGTCGTCATCCTCGTCGTCGTCGTCATCCTCGTCATCATCCTCGTCACGAGCGCCTGCCTCAACTTCGGATTTTATTTGATTGTTCAAGTTTTCCTCCTCAGTCTTTAATTTCTTGGAAACAACGCCTTCCTCCTTCTCTTCTTCCTTCTCCTCGTCGTCTGTTTCTTCGAGAGCATGTTTCTTGGCCATTAGTCTCTTCTTCATTATTTCAGCAGCAGAAAGGTTCGATATATTAGCCTGGGCTACCACCTTGTCCATTTCTTCGGCAGTAATACTCTTCATAAGTTCGTTGTTTTTATCACTCTGTGCTTTCACTATGGCAATTGCCTCTGGGTCACCCTCGTTGGCGAGCATGACTTCTTTCTTTAGTTTGACCATGTCGTGTGTGGTTAAGTTCCATGATCCTTCAGCTAGGTTGCCGGCCGTATCATGGAGCTGTAGTTGTTCTGACCTATTATTGCCGTTCCTCTCTCTGTTCCTGTTTCTTCTCTCCTTCTTCTTTGCGTTCTTTCTTGCGATTGCCTGTTGTATTCTCATTTCGTATTCGTGTCTGGTCTTGAAAATATCAGGCTCGCGAGCACCCAGTTCCTTCAACATCCTCTCAACAGACTCTAGGTTTAAATTACCATCGCATGTTAGGTATGTCTTCAGTTTGGGTAGCAAAACCTTCCAAATATCCAATAGGATATCGATACTGTTTTCTCTAACATCCAGACATGGCAGATGGGGTAGGAAATCGTTACCGCAGAAGAAACACATAAACACCCAATCATCAATTGCTCTCTCTAGATCAAATGCGAATGGTAATCTTGGAACCCATAGTTCTGCTGATAGATACTCTCTCAGGACACTGATGTGTAGCCATAAGAATGGTTTCTGCGCCGCCTCCTTCATCAACATTTCCTTCTCTTCCTCTGATTGAGGAGCAAATTTGTCTGTAGGTCTGCTGCTTCCAGTCCTGTTACCTGCACCTCGAGGCACACTTTGAGCAAAGACATCCTCTCTCAAAATCTTAAAATGAGGCTCGTGTGTAGCCAAACCCAGGAAAATCAGATCGGCATCAAGACCGTAGATGCAGTGGGTTGTGTTAGGGTTGTACTGTGGGTCAGCACGCTGAGATCTGATGAAATTCATAATCTTGTGCTCACCTTCACCAGGGACAGTAGCATCACTGATAACAACCTGGAGGTCCTTCCAGCCCGGGTCAGTAGCCAGTTTGAAGGCTGTCCAGTAACGCAGAGAAGCTGCCAATTTGTCCATGAATGGTGTACCTGGAGTAATGGCGTTAGAATCCCAAGTTTTCTTACTCTTCACAGCCTGGTCGATGACCTCACCGCGGTTTTCTCTCTCCATAATTTCTCTTGCACGCTCCTCGTTCTCAATAGCAGCGTCTCTGACACTTCTGAATCTACGAGCACGTTGCTGGTTCATCTTAGCTCTTGGAGCAACACCATCGACGGCCATAACCAACACTTTTCTAGGCCTGGCCATGTTCAGTACACGGTTTGTGTACTCAAACACAGCCAAAAGCATCTCATCCTCAGTTTCTGGAGGAGGCCTGTCCTCAGGGTGAGAACAAGGATGCACAATACCGTTCATATCTAGGTAAAGATTGTCCAGCTCGCCATTGGGATTTGGTGCAGCATAGTCTACCGGCAAAGTAACACCGTCGACGACCTGAGCCGGGTCCTCAATCACCGGAGCGATAATTTTGGGATATTTTCTCGACAACCATCTGAAAAACGATGGCACACCCATAATGAATTAATTCTACTTCTGTGTCTAGGTATAGGTGATTTATATATACTCTTTAATGAACCTTGTATAAGAGAGGGGGGAAGGTGTCCAAGAACACAGCAAATGTAAGCGTGTTTTAGGTCATCCTCATCTATTTGTTCCCTGTGAAATTTTTCACTTTTTTTCGCTGGCGAGAAACGAAGAGCGGCTTTGCCCTGCTAGGTCGGTCGGTTTGTGCGGGACTTTCTTAGAACAGAAATACGATGAGCTACTCTGAGGCAGAGGCAACAGTGCAAAGAGTGGGTTTGGGATACCCAGATTTAAATGCCATTGTCACAAGGATCCCCGAATACCATTATTCAGGTATAATGATTGGGTTAGCTGGACGGCCCGGCCCTTCCCTGGGTCCAGCATCGGGGTTTGTAATTCCTCTCGTTGAGAGCAGCAAAACAGGAATTGTGACTGCATCGCACCGAGCGACAAAGCTGCAAAAATTGCGATAACAAGGAGGTCATAAATGTATATATATATATATATATGGCAGCGCGGAGTAAAACAGACTTGACAAGAGAGGTGAAGACCGCATTAATACACCATTATTAATACGATACTATCACTACAGACTATGCTTTTTGGTATAAATTTCGATACTTGCTCATTTTGGCTTTGGGGAGCAACTTGTGCTGGGGTTATCCACTGGTACTATCGCCAGCGCAGTTTTCCCTATTTGGCCTCAGCAATGGCGCTTCTCTACGTGATAATTGGGCTATTTTTTTGGAACGACTATGGAGTATGCCCTGACAACGGTGTCAAGAGAGTGGCCTCGGAGGTAACTGGGACATTGCAACCAGCTCTTTGGAGCTGGGACTGCAGTCACAAGACAGTTCGTGGATTTTTTAGAACGTTCGGAGATATTGGTACCACGACCATGCTCTACAAACATTTCCGTGACAAAAACAATGACAATGCTGCCCCAGTTGATGAAGAGAAAGGAATTCAGGAGAAACGTGATTCTTAAGAGTTGATGGGGCTCTGCTTTGGCGCATTTGCGTGCACTTCGATAATTAGGCCGCATTATATTCTTATGTTTGAGTGTTTTCCATACAAGATTCAATGTCTTGCGCCGATTGGCAGTTAGCTCAAATATACTACATACATATATAGATTACTTATGACCATTATGCTTATTATTCGCCCGCGGTGAACTGTCGGGAACCACTTGGAAAAATGACAGGAATGTCGAGACAAGACAGCGTCGCGTTCGTCAGTTCAGGTACATTCAGGAACTCGAGTGTAGTTATAAGTGGTTCCATTACTCAACTGCAGCTGTGTTTTGGTCGAAGGGTGTCTGTTTTTCTTTACCTGCGAAACATCATCCTAATAAACGCTTCATACAGTCTTACGCACGTGCGAACACCCCCATCTCACTCAACAGCACGATGTCCGGCCTTCAAAGCAACATCTTCTTCATCGGTATCATCCTTTCAACCCTTCACTCACTGTACCAATGTTACAGACTGAATGTCTTCCCATACCTGGGCTTAGCCGCAGTAGCTGCATACGCTGCGTACACCTACTTCACTAGCGACCCAGGGATGTGTCCTAACACCAACATCAAGCGCATTCCCGCCCCGTTGACAGGGACGCTGGAGCCACAACTATGGGAGTGGTCATGTTGCAAGCATTTTCTGCTATACTGTATATTTGCGTTCAACTGTATGAGTATGACCACTGTGAACCTTGCCCAGTCCAAGGAGAAGGCAATGCAGGAGGCAAAGCAGGAGGCAAAGCCAGAGACACAGCAGACAGCCGCTCCAAGCGAATCCGAGTAGCTTTGGCAAGTGTATACAATATTAAATACAAATATATTCATATATACATGCTCTTTCTAGAAAATGTACCTGGCCACCGTGACCATGTTCAAGAATTGCAAAAAAATATGTGCATTAAAACTATAAAGCTAAATATATCTATCGATAGTAGAGTATATACTCGCAATGCTGTGGTTGGTGTGCGGTTGAGAATATTAGGAGACAATGCCGTGTGTCTTGTTGACATGAATAATGTGGCACTGTCCCTGGGTTAACATGTACTTTAATTAAAATGACGGGTATAATGTATGAAATGCACTGTTAAAAAGTGGTGGAAAGTCATGATGGTATAATTGTTGAAACTGATTTCGTGAAAGAACTAATAAGTCGTGTAAGAATGGAAAGTGCTGAGTGTGTGAAGGTGGGGATAAAAGAATGGTGGTGGAATCGATTTGAGCAAACGCAATGCGACCGGCGCTCTACTAAAAGGGCAATGCGACAGTCGGTCTAAGAAAAGACCATGCGATAGGCAATCTCGCTAAAAGCGTCTGTCTGTTAATAACATAATGCTAGGGAGCACCAGTCTCACGTCCTTCCAAACGGCCACATCTTGCTGGCGAACCCTTTGCTCGACTTCTCCTGTGGCACCGAATCCACAGTGCTCGCCCTGTTGCCGCGGTTCGCGCCGCTCTCTACAATTGGAATAGCGTACTCGTGGTCGCCCTTCTCGTTGTCCTCGTGGTCCAATGTCCCGCTGGACTCTGGTGTGTATGGCTGGTCCAGCTGCAACGCCAGGTTCCTCGTATCGTCGTTGAACCCAGCCTCGATGTCTGTGGACCCCTCGCCACGTGAGTGCGTGTCCATGTCGTGAGCGCCGTCCTGCTCCTCGTCCGTGGTCACGACGGCGCCGCGCTTGCGCCCGCTCTTTTCGATCTTGACGCTCTTTGTGCGCCCTTGGAATGCGAACCCCGGGTGGCACACGGTCACGCAGATCGTGGCGAGGGACATCATCACTGCGTCGAGGATGATGAAGTACCACTCGTGCACGATCAGGTTTCCCTCCCAGCCCTCGGCCAGCTCTGCGAGTCTGTAGACACAACGCGTGAAGATGGTGAGCACTGCGCCTGTCATGGCGAGCGGGAAGTAGTGGAATGCGGGTCTTGTGGGCAGGCGCATGTGTCTGTAGCGGGGCGTGTACAGGTAGTCTATCTCCTGCTGGGAGATCTTGAGCAGCGACCATGAGAAGCGCGACGTCTGCGCGTGCTGCATGCGGGTCTGTATGTAGATCCTGTACAGGAAGTGGAACCACAGGAATATGAAGATGAGCATTGAGAACACCTGCAGCGCGAGTCCCGCGACGAAGATGTGTGTACCTTCCTCTGTTCCCTCGGCGTCGGAGACGGCCATACCGGCAGTACCACCACCGGCGGCCTGGATGGCGAGGGAGACTATATCGCACGCTATAAACACGTACGAGTAGATGATGGGTCTCCAGAGACCGAACTTGGGCCCGTAGACCTCTAGCAGTTTGGCCAGCTGGTAGTAGATGCCACCCATGGTGAAGACGGGTGCGATCGTCAGACAAATCATGTTTAGCAAGAACGGGTCCATCAGCCCCGTGTCTGAGTGGGACCACGTTCTACCGATGTAACCCAGGACCTCCAGGATACCTGTGCACAGAAACGCAGTGGAGAACCACCACTGTCTGTAAAGCAGCTGTGCGCACTGGCACGCGAGCAGAACACCCCATATGGCGATCATGCAAATGTTGAATGCGAGGTTGGGCGTCATACCTCCGTACAGCGAGACCCACGACTGCTTGTCGTGGTTCTTAATCTGCACCGGAAGTGCTGCGAGCGCAGCGGGCCCACTACCAGACGTGGAATTAGCGTATATATCCAGCATGTGGTTTGTCTAGCTTCTTTTTGATGTTATTGGGTGTCTTGTTGTGTGGTATTAACAGCCTTGCAAGAACATATAAAAGCGTGTAGTTATATAAACAACTGCAAATGCAAAAGAAAAAGCAATCTGCAAATGCAAATGCAAGTGCAAGTGCCAGTGCACAACGCAATGTCCCAATACGGATGCCCAGGCTGGCCCATCCGAGTAACTTATATACAAGCACCCAAAGAGGCCCCGCGAGACAAGGCGAGTAAGTAGTCCATCGCAACCTCGAGTGAGTGCACCTGTGCAGAGAGAAAGTACCGTACTTTCAACACGCTGCACCCCGTGTACTGCCAATGCAACGCACTATTCCCTCTTCCCTCTGGTCTCTTCCCTCTTCCCTCTGGTCTCTTCTTCTTTCTCTTTCTCTTTCCTCTTCCCTCTTCCCTCTTGCCTCTTGCCTCTGCCGCGGACCTGTGCATTCCCTACGTCCCCCTCTGTGGCAGCACCCTGCACTTCACAGGGATCTCCCGAGATTCTCAGACGCCCAGGATAAAGTGGACAAAGTGGACAAGTGGACAGCGCAGGAATGAGACAAGTGGGAATGGGCACAGGACACAAGAGACAAGAGACAATTACATAAACAGCGGGCGCGGGGTGCGGCCCCGTCTGAGGCCCCGGTCCGGTCTTGTTTGTTTTGCGTGATATATGCCCAGTGCCCAGACATGGGGGCAGAGAGCGCGATAATACGGGCCGAACAAGCCGAGTGCCTAGGCAGGCCTGCGGTGTTTCTCAGCGGGGGGAGGGAAGAGAGGATGAAAATCGAGAGAGCAAGGGCGCGAGGGCGCGAGGGCGCTATCCGCGGAGTGTTCCGCGGGTATCGCCCCGAGAGAGGGAGCGGAGTGCACAGACAAGGGCGCAGAGGAGAAGGCCGCAGGGATGGAAAACGCGGTGTGACGAGTGCCGAGAAGTGCCAGGCGGGACGCGCAGGGGCGATGCGATCCCTGAATATCGCTATCGACGGCGAGAGGGGAATACAATGCGGTGTTAACTCCAGGGAGATAAGCGGGTGGCAACGGCCGCGGCGGTTGCTATGGTTGATTCTCCGTGGAGAAGTGCCGAGCACCTTACGCCGAGCACCTTACGCCGAGCACCTTACGCCGAGCGGAGCGAGGTGTGAGGTGTGAGGTGTGAGGTGTGAGGTGTGAGGTGTGAGGCTCTGCACTGGGCTGTGCACTAGACCCTGTACTAAACTCTGCTCTAAACTCTGCTCTAAACTCTGCACTAAACTCTGCACTAAACTCTGCACAAGGCTCTGCGCCGCATTACCAATGTGTCAGCTGGAGGTGCCGAGTCTAGATGCGAGGCGAGCGGAGTACCGCCCTTGAATACTGGGCAGTATTGCCACATTTGCACTGCCACATTTGCACTGCCACATTTGCATTGCCACATTTGCACTGCCACATTTGCATTGCAACATTTGCATTGCCACATTTGCATTGCGGCTGTATACTGAATAGTTCACAATTATGTAATTATAGAGTAGTGCGAAAATCGCTTGCTGGGCGCCCATGGGTAGGTAGTATAGAGTGGCGGGTAAAAGATAGATTCACCTCACCTCACCTCACCACACCTCGCCCACCTCACCACACCTCGCTAACGCTCGGTGTGGCTCGGTGTGGCTCGGTGTAGCTCAGCTACCCCCTGAACCCCTCCAACACGTCCGCGTACTTCCCATGCGCAGCGACATTAGCCTTCTCCAACAACGCCTCTGCCTCCGCGTACACCCCCTTCTGCTCCTCCGAGTCCTGCTCGAGCACGTTACCCAGCTCGATCCCGGCCTCGGCCACAGCGACCCACGTGTCTGGGTCCTCTGCATTCTGCGCGCGCTTGAGGTGTCCCAGAGCAACACGCAGCGCCTCGGCACTCTGCCTGGACAGCCCGGCGCTTTGCTCCTTGTCCCCGCTCTCACTCTTGTCGTCGCCGTAGGCCAGGCGAATGTAGCGCTGCACGAGCGGCTGCGCCCTGCGCAACGCCAATTCTCCACGCGCGCGCGCAATTTCCAAAACGAGCGATTGGCGCGCAGCGTCGTCGTCCTGCGCCTCCGCGGCCTTCTGCGTGTCCTGCGCCTCCTGCGCCTCCTGCGCGTCCTGCGCCTCCGCGGCCTTCTGCGCGGCGGTGTCTAATTGTTCCAGTGCGTCCTCCAACCACGCGTAGTGCGCGTCCAGCCCCTGCTGCACGCTGAACAAGGGGTGGCTCTCCCTCAGCGGCTCGCCCTGTTGCTGCTGCTCCTCATCCTCCTCCTCATCCTCGTCCTCGTCGTCACTGTCCAGACCCTCGTCTACAGCACGTGCATCCCCGAAGTTCTCCACGATGTCCAGCAGGTCGTCGAACGAGTGCAGGACCTCCAGTGCGAGGGGAAGCTCGGAGGGAACGATGCGGAAGGCGGCACGGCCGCGCTCCAGCAGTGGCTGCAGCGCGAGGTGCAGACGCGACTCGTCGCTCGCGGCGGTGAGCTGCGAGATGTGTTCCAGTGGGACGCGCTGGAAGATCAGCTTGGCCAGAGCAAGGGCCCCAAGGGCCCCGAGGGCGTTATCGCCCTCGCCCTCGCTCTGGCCCTCGCTCTCCCCCCGCAACAGACCCATAGCCTTGTCAAAACACGCCTGGACGTCCTCTCCGCTCACCCGCTCCTCCTCGGGCACGCCGGCCTTGAACACCGCGAGCTCGCCGAGCGCCATGGCGCACAGCGCGCGCTGCTCCGCGCTCATCTCGGCCGGCACGCCGACACTGCACTCGTTCAGCAGCCCGTTGAGCAGCGAGTCCGAGTCCCGCGCGGAGTCGCAGTACGCGTGCCACAGCGCGCGCAGCTGCACGTCGGCGTCCTCCGCGTCCTCCCCGGCGCCGATCTCCAGCGTCACTTGCGGTGGAGGCGTCGCCTCTTTGGTCTCGGCGCGGCGCGCGCGCTTCGCCTGGTTGCTGCGCGATAGTCCTAGTGCACGTTTAGCCATGGTGTGGGGGTGTTTGTGTGTGTGTGTGTGTATGTGTGTGTGTGCAATTTGCAATTGTCCCTTTGCAATTGTCCCTTTGCAAATTTGCGCTGTGACAATTTGCGCCGATGCAATGGTCATCGGGCGATGGGGTTATATAGGCGCGCAAAATTTGCGTTTGTCGCCCGGCCGAGGCGAGGCGAGGCGAGGCGCCTTCGACCGGTAAATTGCAGCGGCGCGCGAGGCACGTGCAAATATATAAACGAGCGGGCGCAGAGGGCGCAGAGGGCGCGAAGGGCGCGAAGGGCGCGAAGGGCGCGGCGGCCCCGTTCCTGAACGGGAAATTTGCGCGCACAACGCAGGAGTCCCGCGCATGTCCCGCGGCAAGGGCGAAATTTGCGTATGAATGGTATTAGTATTTAGATGTGATGTATAACGGCGAGGCGCACTTGTACTAGGGCGCGAGGCCCTTGCACTAGGGCAGCTCGCTCGCCCGCCCGCCCGCTCGCCCCGCGCTACGACCTTATCTTTGCGACCAGCGTCTGCTCCTTCTCCAACTTCTCTGCGTTCCTCTTGTGCATCTCCTCCTTGCACGTCTTGAGCTCCTTGCACTCGTGGTTCTCCATGATGCGGTGCTTCGAGCAGAAGTGGCCGTGGCAGAACTGGCAGTCGCCGATGAACTTGAGCGGCGCGCTCGAGCAGCCAGGCATGTAGCACGTGTTCTTGTTCCGGCGCTTCTTGAGAGGTTTGTCTATGCGGCGCAGCTTGGCATTCGTATTGGTGGTGGCGGTGGTGTTCTTGCTTGGTGGGGTGGTGTTCATATTGCTTGCTGGTGTATCGCTCATGTTTGTTGTTGGTGTATCGCTCATGTTTGTTGTTGGTGTATTGTTCATATTTGTTGCTGGTGTATCGCTTATATTGGATGTCTCTCCCCCGTTGCTCTTACACTTGCGCACTGTGTTGGGGGGCCAATTTGCCACCCGCCTATTTATAATGCTGCCGCCCTGCCTGCACTATTTTTGCCACCCAAATTCTCCCGCCCGCTCTCCGTGTTTCCGTGTTGCCGCGCCCTGCGCTCTTTTAGCGCGCGCCCAGTTTCTCCCGACGCCCTGCGCCGAGGCTCAAAGCCGCGCCACCCTCGTCCTATCGATACTCGGCCTGTTTGCCGTCCTATCGATATCCCCTGGCCGTATCGTCATTGCGCGTATCGTCCCTCGCCGAGGGATATCGGGAGGCGCCAGGGTAAGGGGTGCCGCATGGGGTGGTGGGGTGATAGAGGTGGTCATGTGATGCGTGTTGCCTATTGTTCTGGCGTGTTGGTATTAATATATTGCATGTTGGTATTACTCTATTGCGTCTTTGTACTGTTATTGTATCTCTGTCAGGGTGTATGTCTATATCCCCTCGTATCTCTGTCAGGGTGTATGTCTATATCCCCTCGTGTGTCTTGCCCCTCTCTTGCCTCTCTACCGGATGTATTGGTATTCCCAACTATCTAGTTGTATGTAATGCTATGTATGTGCTACTGCTAGTTGTCGTCGTCGTCGTCGCTGCCATCATCCTCGTCGTCGTCGTCGTCGTCACTTGCATCGTCGTCGTCGTCGTCGTCGTCACTTGCATCGTCGTCTTCGCTCGCATCGTCGTCTTCGCTGGCCTCATCCTCACTTGCCTCGCCGTCGCTTGGGACCTCCGGGTACCCGCCGAGCTTCACCACGATCTTGTCCACAATCTCGTTCGCATCCATCATGCCGCCGAGACCAATAGCCCCATTGATTCCCATGACCTTCTCGCTCGGCTGGAACACAGTGATCCACGACATCTCCTCCTTGATGACACCCAGCTGTTTCCGCGTCATGACGCTGTTGTATATGCCGCTGATCATCGAGGGCGCGAGGAATATAGGGAACTGCGGGTTCCACGCCCGTATCACACTGGTCAGCAGGTTGTCGCATAACCCGAGCGCGATTTTGGATAGGGTGTTCGCAGTGAGCGGCGCCACAACAAGGATGTCCGCCCACCGGCGCAGCTCGATGTGCAGGACGGGGTCGGTGCGCTGCGTCCACGCCGCCCACTCGTCTTGGTCCCGCCAGATCTGGATGTGTGCCGGCAGTTCAATCTGCGGTGGGATGCCCTGTGCCTGCGCGCCCGCACTGGTACTTGCCGCCGCCGCCGCTTCATCAACGGCATCCGCGGCATCCGCCACAGGTGGCACAGGCACGCCATTGGTCGGCGTGCCCTCTACTTGCGCCCGGTTCTTCTTCCCGATCTTCTTCATGTACCGCTGTGTAAAGAACTTGGTCGCGGACTCGGTGAGAATCACCTGCACGACAATCTTGTCCTTGCCGTATATCTCCTCCAGCTTCTTGATCATTGGCTTGATCTTGAACACGGACAGCGAGCCCGTAGCGCCAAAGAGAACGTGCAACTTGCCGTCGTCTTGCGGTAGGCGCGGGTCAACGTTCTTGCCGGTCTCGCGCTTCGGTATGTTGAGAGCCAGAGGGTGTTGAGACGTCGTCGTCGTCGTCGTCGTGGCGGCGGTAGCGGCTAAGGATGTGGATGACGAGCGGGATACAGGCAGGCCGCTCGCACCAGGAGCACTGGCATTAGTGGCACTTGCACCAGGCGCCACAACCTTTGGTGAACGCTCTTCCACCACGGACTCCAGCGATTTGTTGCCGTTGGCATTGACATTCGAAGTTGTGCTCGACCCAGGTTCGTTACACAGACTGCCAAGGGTCTTGGCTCCGAGCGAGTGGATTGTCACGTTTCCACTGTACGTACTGCTGTTGGAACAGGAACGCGAACGGCCCGCGCGGGAGATGCTGGGGGTGTGCAGTGGGTCCTCCACAAAGAAGTGGGGGTGCTCCCGGGGTGCAGGCGCACTTACATTTGCACTTGCACTTGCACTTGCACTCACAATCGCGCTTGCACTTGCGCTTGCACTTGTGTTGGCACCGACGCTGGAACTTGGCTTAACATCCACAAAGTTCAGCATCAGATTGCTGTGTATATTGTTTTCGGAGCTGGACATGATCGAGGAGGGGCTCGATATGGTCAGCGGGGCGTCGTGGTCGAACATGACCTTGGTATTGATGTTGTTCAGCTTCTTGCGCATTGCGCCGATGCTGGTGCGGCTGTCAACCTTTTTGACAGCGTTGCTATCCTCTAATGTTACAGTTGTGCTTGAATTTCCACTAGCACTAGGACCTAGCGGCTCCTGCCCAGCCTCACTGAGACCAATCTGGGACTGCGATGGCTTCACGTTCGTCTCGCTGAATGTAACAGCAGGGACACGCTTTAGCCCGGTCTCGGGCGTATTGTTCACAACAGCACCCGAGGTACCACTGGCGTTCATGATCGATTTGGTCTGAGAGCCAGTGGGGCTAACTGATCCACGCAGGATCGGGGAGGTCACACCGGAGGAATTGCCATGGTCTCGTGGCGACGGAGACCGCGCGGCAGAAGAACTGCCGCCGTGCATAATACCGCTGCTTCTCGGTATTGTCCCATCAGGGTTTGGCTGTGATGATACAGATGAGAACTTCGGCGAAATCATATTGGTCATTTCTCAAAATAATGTATCTGTGTAATGCAAGTATCGCCTTCCTAGTACGATAAGCTAACTGGCTGATCTTCTATAAATCAATAGATGGTCCTCCCAGGAAATAATAGATGGTCTTTCCAACGCTTGAAATATGATTCTTCCTAATGCAAAACTTGGTATCCTTGCTGACTCCACAGTATTTTCTTAACTATAACACCTGCGAAATATGTAGTAACACCTTTTATCTCAATCTCAAACCTCGCAATGGCAATTTCACACCGTATTATGTAATCTATCACCAGGCGCTAAATAACCAAAAAGGCGTGCTGACTTGACAACACGATAATACCTCCTTAAGGAGAAAGAACGTTTAGGAACTGCAAGACCCAATACATCTCTCCAACGGCACGGCACACCCCCATTCGGCCCAACCGGAACCCTCTGGAGAACCCTCTGGATCCGGTTGTGGCGATGCCCTCCTGGGTACCTCATCCACCCTTCCAGGTCCCAGGTCCTCCTGGTCGCACCGGCGCGAGATTCCGGCGCCATACAGGAGAAGCGCGAGATAAAAAAATTTTCTCTTCGCCAACAGCAGATTCTGGGATCACGTGGTAAGTGCGGGTAACCTTAATTCGAAGCTGGGGAATAGTGTATATATGTATATATATATATATATTGGCATACTTATATATTTGAATTAGTTATTAGGTAGTGTTACAATTGTCCATTTTGGGTTGGTTGGGTTTTTTTCTTTAGTCATGGTTGCGTGAGTTAGAGATCCGTTACTACTCCTCAAGGAGGCTTGTATCGTCGAAGGGGTTGTCTAGCTGGCGCTGCTGGATACTCAGTTTGTACTTTCCGTCTGGGGACTGGGACAACTGGTAGACGCTGTGCTCTGGTTCCCGGTAGGGACTGCGTAGTTCAGGGGCTGTAGCATTCTCTTTGTTCTCGTTGACGAATGACTGGGAGACAGTGCTGATGATAGTGCGCGGTTTGGTTACACTTGGAATGCGCGAGGCAGGTTGAGTTGCTGCCGGGTGCTGCAACAAATTGTTTAAACGACTCGCGCTCATTGGGAACAGCTGTGTCGGCACAACTCCGTGTCCGGCGATAGTTTGTGGTTGCCGTGGTGTACTGAGGATTGTAGGTGTTGTCGTGAGGATGTTGTTAGCGGACATGTTTGCCGCGGATGAGTTGGCCCTGGTAAGGGTAGGTCTGGTATTTGTACTTGCACTTTTTGCTTTCGCACTCCCAGGGGTCCGGGAAATGCGTGTAGGGGCCATGAGACGAGATTCTACTTGGGCGTGGTGGTTGCGATTTTGATCCATCAGATGTGATCCTTCATTGGTGTGCTGGTTGTTATTGAACTCCAGTAGTGCACTATCGGTATTATGACGTGACAGAATTGGTTTCTCTGTCATAAGCAACCGCGTATTTTTGGTTAGGTGTGCCTCTGTTAGGCGCTGTCGGTCTTTAGTCGCGGCGGCAAGAGGTGCTCTGGTACAGGTCTTTCCTTTTGATGGTGCATTGTGCATCCCATTTGGTCCGGACCCATCAGAGTTGAACCGTTTTACCACCTTGTATGGCTTATCAGCAGCAGATCTTGATGATGGAGGTGCGGATGGTTCCGATGCGGTGGATGTGACAGAGGAGTTGGATGTTATACGTTCCTTGCGTGCTCTTACAACACGTTCTCCGCTGGCGATTCGTCTGCTCCGAGGATATTTGTGGTAAAATTCTTCTTCTGCTTGCAGCACAATGTCCAGCATTGGCTGATTCTTGTATAGGAAAGGTCTTTTGAATGATTCCTCAACTTCCACGATTCGAGAGGAAAGTTCAGCAAATACCCGAGGAAAGTGTCTGGTGATCCTTTTCCGTGTGGTCTCCTCCTTAAGTAGGATTTTGTGCGAGTTCCTGGAAAGTAGACGAGATGAGTCCTTTGAGCTATTCTCCAGGAATAGCTCGTCGTCCTTCAGTGAATAAAACTCCTCGATCAGCTTGAGGACGGGTTCGTACAGTTTCATCTTCTCCTTCATCTCTTTTATTTCAGTGTTACATGCGGCTAACACCTTCTCTTGGTCCTGCAGATTATGTGCAGTCTCAAAGAGTTGGTTGAATGATAAGTAAAAAGAGTCTCTGTGTTCTGTCTCAATACTCAACGTATCCCACAATTCATTAATATCTACCAGTGCCTCTGTAATTAACTGCTTTATTTGCTCCTTCTTCACTTTTTCCAGTTTTTCTTGCTCTGCTTTTAGTTCTGTAAAAACTGGCAAAGACAAGCCATCATTCTGTTCCAGAAATTCTGTGATATATGTTTGTGGAACTTTTAACATGGTCCAAAGTTTCTGACAAGACGATACCAGCTCTTTCTTTTCTGTTACGCGGTTGCTTTTGTATGTTAAATATTTGTCGTGGATTATCTGGAGGGTGTTTAGGTGAGTTTGGCCTAAAACAGTGTTGCGTGATACAGGATTGTTACCTGTGTTATGCCCAGCTGTGTCCATGCTTTGGGATAAAGAAACGAGGATTTCAAATTCCGCAGAAGATAGATCTTCCTTAGGGTCTATATCCAACTCGGATAGTAGACCACTTATTTCTTGAAGTATGACTCTTACTTGGTTCTTCCTTGATACAATCTCTCTCTGGTATTCATCTATGGCATTGTCAATAGACATAATTCTTTGTTGAGAGATGTCTGTGCAGTATGCATTATCCAATATCAAGTGTCTGTGTTTCATCATGGCCTGTGATAGATCTTTATGTTCTGTTTGGTAATTTGTTACCTGCCCGATATCTTCAAGGGCGGATTGTCCTTCCTCGAGTGAAGGCAAGGTATCCGTTATATTATGCATATCTTGTGTGAGATCCTCGTCATCGACGCACCTAAGAAGTTTTTGCAAAAGGACTGATTTTTGTAGGAATTTGATGAGTTTAGGAATATAGACACTTAGGGTAAATTTTTTGGCTTTTGATAACGACGCCTTCTTATTTAATAACGTCAGTGGTTTCTTTGGAGACTGCGGAACTTTTTTGTTAGAAGGTTTCAGGATTGCGTTTCGTATATACAAATCTGGAATGGTTTCTATTCCACTAGGATCTCCAAGTATCACAAGTATTCTATTCAGCATATCTTGGTCGTTATCATTATCAGTTGACAATTGTCTCATCTCTTCTTCTGCTTCGTCGTAGAACGTCTGAAGCTGAGCTGATAATTCGCTGAATATAAATTTCTCCTTAGAGGTTATGTCTGAACTAGTGTAACCGATTTTCTGATATATCACATTTAAATTACCTAATAAGGTAGAGAGTTGGTCTGATATTCCGTTAAATTTCTCCTGATATATTGTTTCATGGGTGGGTGAGTATTTGTCCATCAGGCTCACCTTTGTTGTTCCCTCCTCATGTGATTTTGAATTAGAATAAAACAAGGGATTCCTAGATGGCGAATAATTATCTGGTAATTTTATAGGAGTCAGGGTCATGAATGCCTTTGATGGGCTAATGTTTGTGCCGCTTGTTGATACCTGTTTGGGTGTTGTTGATCCTATAGTTGAGACGTACGAACTTTCGGATGAACTGGGTACTCTATTATTCCCCTCATTGTGTACTTGGGAAAAGATCTGGCCATCCATGTTAGTTGCACTTGCCCTTGAAGGTGAGGGTGATGGTTGTATGCGTTCCATGGCGCCTGTGCAATATAACGAGATTGTATCGATGGTTTCGCTAAATAAAAATAGAAAAGTTTGCGCTCCTTCCACTCTAACAAAAATTCTTCTGCCCCTTCGCTTCAGTTACCTTACAAGATGTACCTCAAAATATCTGAAACCCTACAGTGTAGACCTCATCGTGTACTGTCTCTGTGTTTGCGTTGTTGTGGTGATGGCACGGGTCAATGGCGTTACAGGGATTGCAGAATTGCGTAACGGCGCTCTGTGTTTATTGACACATTTCCTATTTGGGACATTATATTTGTAGTTACCCGGATATAAAAATAATATAATCCGTAATTACTATTAATACACATTCATTTAAAGTTCTATTTTGGGCTGGTTTGAATATTTAAAAGTAGTGTATGCCGATTGATTACATTGCCTACGACATCTTCAACTTCTGTATGATATTCCTTTTTTCTTTATATAAATCTCCAAAAATTTAGTATTAAAGCAAACCATTAATAGGTAAGATAAAACCTACACATTCTCTTGAGAACTTTAGGTTGGCTCTTTGTTAAAACTTACTAAGAATAACTTTCGTGGTTGTATATTTATGCACGATGTGTAACAGTTTAAATATGGTGTTTCTAAAAGTAAGTGTAGTCATTTAAGAAAGGCATTCTGCATATATTTTCTATTTCTTTGTGCTATCCTAGTGTATAACTAAGAAAAGTATGGTTTTAATTATTTATTTTAGAAGAAATAAAATTATCACTTCCTACTTTTTGTTTACAGCGACCTTTATGTCTCTATATTTTTTAATTTTCAATGAAGAATTTACTAAATGTTATTACATTTGAAAAATTTACAAAAATTAGATTTAGAAAATGTTGACTAAATCTATCAAAAATACATTTCATACTACATGTCGTCTTTAAGAATAACTCAACAAATATAAAAATAGTGGTGTCCACACATTCTCCCTTTATAAATGTGGTTTACTACTGAACATGATTATCACTTTCAAATATGTGGTGTACAGATGTATCAAACTCAATAAGGTCAACGTGGGAAAATGAATTGCATGAAGTCTCTTATCAGATAGCCATTAAAATAGTGTCGTTGTCTTGTGATAAAAAGTATTCCAATATCTTGTTTCGTGTTGCTGGATTGTATTTAAACAAAATGAAAGAACTAAAACAACGGCACATTCTTATAATAATAAACCTTGGTATATATAGTCATCTAACAAATATCATATTTTAAAAGGTAGATAGATCAGCAACCGCAGCAAAGATTTTTAGCATTCAACAATTACTAAGGTGTTCAAATTGATTCTCAAACCAAATCATTTAATACATTATATCATATGCTGCCTTTAGAGAACTTCAGATTTCCAGTGATTGAATATGAGGTCAATTACGATGGATTTGACGAGTTTGTAACCTGCCTAATTACATGTGCAACACTATTACCGGTGAACGAATATTGTTTGAAAGAAGATGAAGTAGAGGGAGTCAAGAATTACCTTCATACCGCATTCTACATTTATGTTCAAGCAAACCTAGCTTCTTACCGATTAAGAGCACACAGAGAACAGAATAACTGTTCGATAATGACGTCCCATATAAGGAATTTTATCGTTCCAAGATGTTTCATTGACTTCTGTAGAGAAATACCTAGACCAATGGAGCTTTATTCTAACATATACATTCCCAAAATTGACTTTGATATAAACAAACCAATATTAGAATTACTTGGGTTACAGTGCGGACAAGTGGTAAGGATCATTGGTGCCCTTAGGTGTGTGTGCGGAGGGGATTCTATTCCATTATTAGAGGAATGGATTGATTGCGTTGCATTGATGTGTAAAGATAGTGTTTCGGGTTTCCTTTATTCTAATACTTGGGAACATCCTATATGGAGAACAGACAGTTTCTCACTGACCAGATATTTGGTGACAGATATACAAAGTGTAGGGTCCGTTCTACCCGATTACTTGAAACATTTGGATTCACAATCGAACAAGAACAATAATGAAAATCATCACATTGAGAACAGAAATAGAGCTCCTGCAGAGAAAGTGGAACCGATACTTTTGGAAGATGGTAAGGAAAATGCTGGTCTTTTTTTCCTGCCTGGACAATTGAGAGAATGCTATGATCCCTCTATTTCCGACTTTCCTTTCGTTTTTGAAGGTAATAGGTTTCCTCCGAGTCTACATAACGAGGAAGACAGAGACATCCTTTCTAAGACCGATAAAATAGAGTACAAAAGAACAAAAAAAGAGTACAAAACAATAATCCCCCCCAGAAAAAACAAAGTTGCCCAACTTAAATGTTCTTATAAGGCCCCAAATACTTACACTACCTTTATAGTAGGAAATAAATTATTTATTAAACACATTGTTCATATTTGAGCTTCAAAGGCAAGGAACTATGAATTTATTTTTCCAAATTCATAATGATAGCAGGCCCTATCCATTCATAAATATATATATATATATATATATATAAATTTTTGGACGACTACGTATATATATATATGTTGTCTTTACGGTACACATGACAGCAAGTACCCCCTCTCATACCCCTCATCCGTGCAGGGACTGGGCGGTCTCAAAACGGAAAAAAAATCCCCCTCGTTGAAGAGAGCTGTCATGCTCATCACCCACTGAAATTTCAACACAACCCATCTCAAGGAAGCAATCTATTGATCGTGTAGCCTCTATCTCATCAATACAACCATGTCAGAATTGGATCACAAAAACTATGATTTAAATGAGCCATTGACTTCAAATGCTGCTCCTCTAACCGATTCCACGATTACCATCCGTGCGATCAAGTCATTCCCATACAGAAACGTTAGAAATATAATTCTAAGAGACTACGATCTAAAGAATAAGACTGGTCACGATCTGTTCACAGACTGTCTCAAGCACATTCAAACAGATGGCGCATTCAGACCTTTCCGTACAGTCAAATTCGACAGAATGAAAATATACACACATGCACACGGCTCAAAGACGGTCAATCTTGTCATCAACTTTACGCATGATGATGACTGGGTGATTGATATCTCTGAAACTTGCAACAAGAAGCTATGTGATTATGATATCGAGAATGAGACGGAGATTTCCCTGTATGTTGAGTCTGAGTACGAGGAGTTCAAGGCCAACCCAATTGAGAAGTGGTAAATTATCTTCAATCAGGCGAAGAAGGCAAAAACTGCCAAGACAGACAAAAGAAAGAATCGTACAAATATTTGTAATGTTATATAAATGTCATTAAGTATTTAGTTATGTGACGTCGAAACCAAATGATTTACAAACTTACCGACAAACTCAACGGCAGCAATACTACTGGGGGCAGCACCTTCATTCATGCCTCTCCTGGCAACGATTCCACCATGTGAATTAATAGCCTTGACGTAGAGGGGGATTCTAATCCATTCTAACTTTGAAAGGTTATGAACGATTGTCCTTCTCTTTTCATCAAAAGGCAATGCGTTAAACCTGCCCGGCCACTTTCTCTTTGCATCCAGAATGGATCTGTACTTATCAGTGAACCTCCTCCACGTTTCGTCTTGTACTTCCTCAGCAGCGAGTATACTGGATCTATCGTCGTTCAAATGCTGTCCGAGACCAACAGAACTAGTTCCCGTATCTATGAGATCCTGTTCGAACACATCGTCATCATCATAGGCCTCTTCATTCTCCTTTACCATGGACTCATACGTCTCACTTACATACTTGGTGAGTCTGTTTGAAATCCCAACCCTCTCGCGAAATTCGTTGGACAGGTCGCCATCGCGTATCATCTGCCTGTATCGCGACGTAGCAATGTGCCTGTATACGGTCCCTGAAATGTTCACGATCAAAGCAATGGGGAAAAAAACCATGAGCAGGCAAGGCACAAACACGTACATCGTAAAGAGCTGTTTGGTTGTTTTGGGCCGTTTTTCAATCACCCGTACGTCATTTGGGTCTAGTTTATCCATATCAACTATTTTGGGTAGTATGTTACTGTAGCCAGTGCCAGGAATATTTTCTTCGAAAGTGTAGTTAAGTCTGTTCTGAGTATCAATAAAGGGGTCGTGATCGGTTATGAACGCTGTGTAGAAAGCAACTGTTCTATCGTTTTTAACATTTGCGCAGACGACTCTGTGTTTGAACCTGGATAACCCCTCGATAAACTCCCCTGTAGAAAGCCTTATTAGTATATCGTTGTAGCTGTTTGTTATGAACAACTCCCTGCCGCTCTTACCGAGGACATTAGACCCGAGAAATTTCATAATAGGGTTAGTCACTGAGCGCCAAATACTGTGCATCGGATTAAAAAACATGATACCTAGGTGCGGACTGGCCATCGTGAGGAAGAGCACCGGCTTGATACCAGCGAAGTACTCCTTGCACTCGGTAAACATCTTCCCCACTACAAAACGAGCGACGAGTCCACCCAGCGAGTATCCTACCACACTTATGCGATCGATCTGCTTGCCGTCAGCTTTGCTCCCTTGTTTCTCGTTGAACTCCTGGATAAATTGGCACACCTCGAGAAGTATACGGTATCCTAGGATCTCCACACCGTCGAAAGTTTTGAATTTAGCACTGCGCGAGGGTAAGAGAAACACAGCATTCTCCTGCGGTCCCAGGGAATCGGCGAAACTCTCCTTCAGGGACTCCATGTGCTCGGGAGTACCCCACAAACCATGGATAAGCACGAACAAATGACTGCCTTGTGAATCTTTGCTCATTTCAGCAATGTATTGGTATAAGATCTAGGGGACGCACTCTTGTAATATCCCAGCAATGTATTGGTATAAGATCTAGGCGACGTACTCTTGTAATATCCCCGCAGCGTACTCTTGTAATATCCCCGCAGCGTACTTCTATTATATCTCAATGAAGAAAGAGTGTCTAATCATCTCATCGATCCCGATTATCCCAATCTCCTCATTCCAACCTGCTGGCTTAAATAATCATTAGGGCCGAGTTCAGCCTGCAGGCGGGTGGCGTTTCTCGGCTGCGCGCTGCGCGCTGCGCCCTGCGACTTTTCAGAGAAAAATGCCTAACTCCGCGGAAGGCTGTCTGTCTGTCTTCCAGTAGCGGTTCCGCGGAACGGCGCCAGCAGGATAATATTAGCAATAGACACTGGCCTGCATTGTCCAGATATACAACTGCAAACCTCACGACTTTGTAAAAAGTCGCAACAACACCTCGACCGTCTCCTGCAATTCCTCGAAGGACACGTCGTTCTGGTGGCCCTGGGCGATGAGCCGCACCTCGTCGCGGTGTGCGAACTCTGCGGCGTCAAACGTCATCTTGTACAGCTTTTGGAAAGTGGTGTCTGTGTTTGGTATACCACGGAGTCGCAGACCACCCAGGATCAGCTTCGACAGCGTCTCGTTGAACTGCAATTTGCGGTCGGTGATCTGCACACTCTTGGTAGCGCGGCTGGCGGCTACCTTGATTGTGCTCTGCGATTTCTTGACAATGTCATCGATGCTCGTACGTCTGTCGTTGGCCGTGTCGTCTTGCACCGCGAAGGAGTGTACCTGTGCATCTATCTGGTCCTTGAGTTTTGACGTGAGTGCGTAGCAGCGCACATGCGGGTCATCCTGAGTGTCACCCCGGTAAAACAACCACAGCGCCGGGCACTCACCCGACACAGCCACGACGATCCCACGTCTCACGTCGCGAAGCTTCAGGTTGAAGTACGCCAGGGTAGCCCTGCTAGTTGTATAACACGTATGTATGTCTGCCGAATGTGCCGCGGGGGCCAACCACAGCGGCAGGGCGCCAAGATCCACATACTGCAGAAACCGCCCGGATCCGCTCCACGCTGCAGAGGTCCCCACACTTTCCTCACCGCGCATTGGGGACCATACCTGAACATCTCTCACCGTAATATCGGCATGCCGCTCCCCCAAATCGAATTTAAGAGCTCCTATCTGGCGCATTGCACCCGGTATAGGGCCCTCGGAACCGCGCTCTGCTGCTGGGGAAGACACCTTTTTTATTTTTTTGTTTTGCGTTGAAACTGCAACCCACTCTTACAAATTAACAGAGCAATTGCCTCTTTTCCTCCCAAGTCTACACCCAGTTACAGCACCTCTTCCTTGTGGCCAAGAAAGAGGTATCCCAATAAGCCTTTCTTCTGTGCAAATCTCAAAACATCAATGACCTCTGTGTATTATTATGTACGCGAAAGAAGCGTGTTTTGGCGCAGCGCCGCCCGCAGAGAAAATTTTGGCCTCGAGGCGAGGAAAGAAGGAAGGAGGCAAACTCGGCGAAACGCCAGAGGGCCAGAGGGCCAGAGGAAGGAAGAGGGATCCTTCCCCGGCACAAAGAGGTTTAAAGGAGGGCCTTATGATGTGTAGTTGTTGCCAAGTAAGGGTGGTATTTTGCGTGTATTGTTCTTGATCCATTTAATCTTTTCTGCTTTTGCTTAGAGACCTATGCGCAGCGAGATGTCACTTCCTCCCTCTACATTGAACCAGAAGTCCAAGCGTGTGTACTCTGTGGCCAAGGTGTACGCCGATGCATGCGAGCAACGCCCACAGGAGTACTGGGACTACGAGCAAGGCGTGAAGATCGAGTGGGGAAAGATCCAGAACTATGAGATTATCAGCAAGATTGGCCGTGGTAAGTACTCGGAGGTGTTTAGCGGAAAGTGTGTTACGAACGATAAGCCCTGTGTTATCAAGGTGCTGAAACCCGTCAAGATGAAGAAGATATACCGTGAGCTCAAGATCCTGACCAACCTGACTGGCGGTCCTAACGTTGTTGGGCTGTACGATATCGTCCAGGACAGCGAGTCCAAGATTCCAGCCCTGATCTTTGAGGAAGTGAAGAACGTGGACTTCCGCACACTTTACCCAACTTTCAAACTCAGCGATATCCAGTTTTACTTCACCCAGTTGCTTGTCGCGCTGGACTACTGTCACTCCATGGGTGTTATGCACAGAGACGTGAAGCCCCAG
Source organism: Maudiozyma pseudohumilis (assembly GCA_030579215.1). Lineage (NCBI taxonomy): Eukaryota > Fungi > Ascomycota > Saccharomycetes > Saccharomycetales > Saccharomycetaceae > Maudiozyma > Maudiozyma pseudohumilis. The sequence continues at coordinate 88,801 of JAKTPZ010000248.1, forward strand.
AATGTGATGATTGACCCAATCGAGCGTAAGCTGCGGCTGATTGACTGGGGTCTTGCGGAGTTCTACCACCCGGGCGTCGACTACAACGTGCGCGTTGCCTCTCGTTACCACAAGGGCCCTGAGCTGCTGGTGAACCTGAACCAGTACGACTACTCGCTTGACCTGTGGTCCGTTGGCTGTATGCTTGCTGCTATCGTGTTCAAGAAAGAGCCATTTTTCAAGGGTAGCACGAACCCTGACCAGCTGGTCAAGATTGCTGCTGTTCTGGGTACCAAGGAGTTGCTAGCATACCTTGCCAAGTACGAGCTGCCACTGCCAGCTGAATACGACAAGATCATGCGCGATTTCGCTAGAAAGCCATGGAGCCACTTCATATCGGCCAGCACGCCTCTAGCAGTTCCAGAGATGGTCGATCTAATCGACAATTTGCTAAGGTACGACCACCAGGAGAGACTGACGGCCAAGGAGACCATGGCACACGCCTTTTTCACTACCAAGTTCGATTGAATAGGGGTGGGAAAAGGAGTGAACATGTGTATTATGCTTTTACTTTCTGCCTTTGACCTTTTATATATATATATGTGTTTTTCTTGGGTGTGTCGCTAACCCACAAAGGCTCTACCGTGATATATTGCTCTGTTTTGCGACTTGTGTATAATATAATAATGAAATATTTAAAGCAATGTATTTCCAAGTTGGAGGGGTGGGGGTTATGTTGGTGGTACCTTGGTTATGGGTGTCGCAGATGCACCGCCGTCAAGTAGTATAGAGGAAAATGTACCTTTGTGATGCTGGCAACAAACCACGTTTATGCAAGTGTTGCACAGATGACACCATCTTGCCTCGCATTGTTTCACCACGGGAATAGCGAGCTTGCACCATAACTCCACCACCGCTCTTGCACCATAACTGCAACACCGCTCTTGTTTTGTTGCCCCTAGTCAATCTGGTATTATTAGACATGTATTAAAAGTGATGTGAATATAGTGTGCTATACAAAATATGTAAGTGTGGGAAAAAAAGAGAGGGTCTTAGTTTAGACCCCCTCCTTTCTCCCTGTCATTAGTGAGTTGAGCGAAAAGTTATGCAATGCAAATGCTGTTACAACTTGTTGTTATTATTTTATCCTAGTGTATCAATTACGAGAAGGTAGGAAATGTCATTAGTGAGTGAATGTGCTTATTGCCAGCTGTAGTGAGTGAGTGTGCTTATTGCCAGCTGTAGTGAGTGAGCGTGCTTCTTTGCAGCTGTAGTGAGCGTGCTTCTTTGCAGCTGTAGTGTTACAACGTGTACTGGGGCGCCGTGCTTCCAATCAATGGTGCACCGGGGCGCGCACATGGTTGTGCGTATTGTGATGGTGGCTATGGCGGTGGCGATGCTGAGATGAAGAGGAGTTTGATGTGCGAGGGGAGGAGTAAGCGATGAAATCCTCATCGTCTAGATCGTAGTCGTAGTCGTAGTCGAAGTCGTAGTAGTCCGCCTCGTAGTATACACCTGGCTTCCTGCTGTCCGCGCCGTTGTTGTAGTCCACAATGCTCTGGTCGCCTCTCAGGGCGCCAATGCTAGTGTAGTGGCCGCGGGCGCCGCGGGCGCCTCTGGCCGCCATGTCTGCGCAGTAGTCTATGTCGTTGATGGATATGTTGGACTCGCTGATCTTGCCGTGAGTGTCGATATCCCTGCGGGCGACGATGTAGTTGAACTTGAGCGACTTCTTCTTTGGCTGGACCAGTGTCTCGGCACTGGCGCGAGTGCCAGCAACCTCGTCAGTGTTGGAAGTTGTCTTCAAGATGGATGGGGAGTCGAAGATCGAGGATGTTTGTGAGTCGATCGAGGATGTTTGTGAGTCGATAGACGAAGAGTACGTATCCTCGTAGTCGTAAGCGACCTGCGAGTCGGAGTGTATACTATCGTTATCATTCTCTGCAGCGGTGGAAGGGCAGGCAGCCTTCTTCCCGGAAGTCTCGATATCCTTGGACAGGGCCGGGCCGTACAGCACGGTGACGTCTGTCTCCTTGTTCCAGTTAATAGCGAGCGGGTCCAGCTTCTTGTTCTGCAGCTTGAACTCGTGGATGGCCCAGCGTCTCCAGAGGCAGTGGTGCAGTCTCTTGAGGTACATGCTGTAGTCGTCGTCGTCCTCCGTGGAGCAGGAGGGCAGTCTCAGCAGCTTGTGCTTGCGCATCTTGAGCAGCAGGGCCCAGGTGTCGGCCATCTCCGGCCCGGCGTAGTCGAAGTTGTGGTGGAAGTAGTCGACGGAAGCCCTGCCGTAGTTCGTCACGTTGTCCAGCAACATCAGGTTCTGGTCGGAAATAATGCTATCGTCGAGGGAGGTCATGGTTGTGATATTCTCTATTCTCTGTGTGTTTTGTAAGAGCAAAAAAGTGAACCGAAATACGAATAAACGGGTGTAGGCTAGTCGCTTATATATATATGCGGGTGTATTAGATAATGGAATGCAGAAGGAGGGAGAAAAGCAAAAGCAAAAGCAACAGCAAAAGCAAAAGCAAAAAAAAGCAATCAGCAGTAAAACGTAGGGGCAGAAAACAAATGTGTGTGCTTGTCTATTACCGGAGCGGACAGATAAGAACGAGAATCACAGAACAATAGGATACTGATCGTAGTTCAAGAGAGGGTGAAGGGAAGTACAAGGGGAAGTACAAGGGGAAATACGAGTGGAAACGACACATCAAGAGCAAGAGGAGCGGAATTCGAGTGAGAGGAGGGCCATTCTTCCCTATATATAACAACACCTTCCGGGAAGGAGGGCCGGCAGCATGTCCTCTGCAGAGAGGGACGCAAAGAGTCTGCCGTGTGCCATTCACTATTATTTGCGGGGGGAGTTTAGGACAACTCTCTTGTCACCGCTGGCCGCTGGCGGCGTTCTCTCCTATTTGAGCTGTTATCGAAGCGTGTTGCCTGACAAAGCGGCGGAGAAAGGGGGGAGGGCGAGCTGTTGCTTTTTCGTCCTGTTAGGAGGGCGAGGGCGAGGGCGTGCGCGTGTTTCTGGGGGCGGTGTCTTAAATATAGCTAGTGGTCACAGACGAGTGCGCAGGGAGCGGTGTCTTACACACAGCCAGCGTTCACAGACAAGTGCGCAGGGATTGGGGGTGTGTCCATCGTTCCCAGGGGGCGGGATGTGTGGGTTTGTAGTGGTTTCCTGCAGAGACGGGGCCGCAGGCCGGGTGGGCAGTTTTTCCGGGGGGCGCGTGGAAAGCATGGGGGTGCCGCTGCCGCTGGTGCGCTGCTGCCGCTGCTGCGCCGCTGGTGGACTGGAGGCAAAGTGTGGGGTGCTTGCACAGACAGGGCCGCAGTGGTGGTCGGTGGGTTGCCAGTTTTGTGTGCCCCGGGCGTTCCCGGATAAACCGCAGGCGTGTTTGTTTTGGGGGGTGGGGGGCGTTGCAAACGGGAGTTGTGTGTGCTGCGGGCGTTCTCTGGGGGCGTGCGATAACAGGTGCTGCTCTGCAGCCGGTTGAGTGGGCGACGTTGCGTATAGTGTTTGTGCGGGGTATGCTCCATTGTGTGCTGCGGGGTTGTCTGCGTGTTGTGAGAGGGCGGGCGTGCCATCGGCCAGCGAGTTATTGTTTGCGGGGCGGAGTCGCCGTGTTGGTTATTGTGTGGGTGTGCTGGGTGGTTTTGTGCGTTGTCGACTGCAGCGGCGCCTAGGGCCTGGGGCCTGGTCTGGCCCGTGTGTGGGTGTGAGTAAGCGGGAGGGCGAGGGCGAGGTCGAGAGTGACAGGGCGTGCGGCGGTGTCTGCGTGGGTGGCGCGGCGGAGAGCAGTCCGGTCCGCTGCTGCAAGTTGCTTCTCCCCTTTTCTCTCCCAGGGTATCTCGATCGGGACACATGTGTCTGTCCAGGGGATGCTCTGTGATCTCGTGGTTCCCCGTTAGTGCTGGGAGGTAGTGCTGGGAGGTAGTGTTATGGGGGCCGGGCGGGCGAGTAAATAGCGTTTGTGGGAGGTGGTGCTGCTTGTGGGAGGAATTAACCTTTGCTGTTTCCGGGGGATGCTGCTGCTGAATGGGGTCAGGTGGACAGTGCCTCCAGTGGGGTACAGGAATCGCGTAGTGGGTGGGGCGGCACGGGTGGGATCGTTGGGTCGAATGGTAGAGGTTTGCGTGTCGTCCCATGTGCTAGCGGGGGAGGATAGCGACATGTGTATCCTTGAAGGCTGGTGTGCTGTGTGTTGCAGGATGGAGACGCCCGCGCTGGACATACGGTGGAGACGCTTGCTCACTACAAAAGCTCTACAGACACAGGAATTGGATGAGCGTGTTGGAGTAAGGGATACTTCTCGGCGGGATATAAAGTCCGCGCTGTATAACATATTTGTTCTGTCTGCAAGATAGAGCAAATAGGCAAGTAACACTGTACAATGCAGTCTAGTGCAACAGGGAGGTATGGTTCTTGCTCTCGCTCTCGCTCTCGCTCTCGCTCTTGCTCTTGCCCTTGCTCTTGCTCTTGCTCTTAGTAGCGCGGCCCGCGATGCTCCGGATGTTTGCTTTTCTCTCCCGCGGCAGTTGTCTGGCGCCGCTCTTTCCGAATTGCTTTTGGCTCTTGCCGTGTTTTTGTCCTGGCTTCCCTTTTTCGTATATTCGTGACGATGCTATACACCCGTGCACCCTGTCGGGCTGCCGAAATATATATTTCCCTTCCTGAAAAACTCCCAATCTTTCACAATTTATTTTTCATCCTCTCATTCCACACGACACGACGCGACGCACTTTCTTCACCCGGCTTCTTTTCTTTTCACTGCTTTCGCAGTGTTTCTTGTTAGGGCTGCTTCCAGTGAACGCTCGGCGGCCATCCGCATCCAGGCCACTGCATCGGTGTACCTCGGTGGCGTTGCTTCTGCGAGAAAATTTTCTCTTTCCATGTATATATAATTGAGATTCCGTATATTTTGCATATGGACATTCCTACTTAACACCTATTCTCAAATTATTTTCCTTTCTCTCTCTCTCTCCTTCTTGTATAACATCCCCACGCATCATACAGTAGCAATGTCTCACAGAAAGTACGAAGCTCCACGTCACGGTCATCTAGGTTTCCTACCAAGAAAGAGAGCCGCCTCCATCAGAGGTAAGGTTAAGTCTTTCCCAAAGGACGACCAGTCTAAGCCAGTCGCTCTAACCTCCTTCCTAGGTTACAAGGCCGGTATGACTACCATCGTCAGAGACCTAGACAGACCAGGTTCCAAGTTCCACAAGAGAGAGATCGTCGAGGCTGTCTCCATCGTGGACACTCCAGCTGTCGTCGTTGTCGGTGTTGTCGGTTACGTCGAGACCCCAAGAGGTCTAAGATCCCTAACCACTGTCTGGGCCGAGCACCTGTCCGACGAGGTCAAGAGAAGATTCTACAAGAACTGGTTCAAGTCCAAGAAGAAGGCTTTCTCCAAGTACTCTACCAAGTACGCTCAGGACGGTGTCGCCATCGAGAAGGAGCTTGCTAGATTAAAGAAGTACGCTTCTGTCGTCAGAGTTCTGGTCCACACTCAGATCAGAAAGACCCCACTTTCCCAGAAGAAGGCCCACCTTGCTGAGATCCAGCTAAACGGTGGTTCCATCTCCGAGAAGGTCGACTGGGCCCGTGAGCACTTCGAGAAGACTGTCTCCGTTGGTTCCGTCTTCGAGGACAACGAGATGATCGATGTCGTCGCCGTCACCAAGGGTCACGGTTTCGAGGGTGTCACCCACAGATGGGGTACCAAGAGACTACCAAGAAAGACTCACAGAGGTCTAAGAAAGGTTGCTTGTATTGGTCCATGGCATCCAGCCCACGTTATGTGGTCTGTTGCCCGTGCCGGTCAGAACGGTTACCACCACAGAACCTCTATCAACCACAAGATCTACAGAGTTGGTAAGGGTGAGGACGAGGCTAACGCTTCCACCTCTTTCGACAGAACCAAGAAGACCATCAACCCAATGGGTGGCTTCGTTCACTACGGTGACATCAAGAACGACTTCGTCATGGTCAAGGGTTCCATCCCAGGTACCAGAAAGAGAATTGTTACTCTAAGAAAGTCTCTATACACCAACACCTCCAGAAAGGCTCTAGAGGAGGTCTCCCTAAAGTGGATCGACACTGCCTCCAAGTTCGGTAAGGGTAGATTCCAGACCCCAGCTGAGAAGCACGCCTTCCTAGGTACTCTAAAGAAGGACCTATAAATGTCTTCAAAAATTATTATTTAACTTCATTAACTCGTGTAGTGTTTTATATATCTCTTTTTTGACTCATTTAATATAAAATAGAATTTCTTTCTTTAATATTTTTTTTGGGAATGCAATAGTTTGTTTTGTTGTGTATGTAGGATATACAAACGTGTGTGGTAAGGGCGTTCTAGCGCTTTCGTTTGCTCTTCTTCTTTGAGTCAATCGTACGGCACTCGTCGCTGCAGTACCATTTTCCCTTGGGAACCTTGCTAATTCCCACGCATGCATAGTGGAACCACTCACGCGGGCAATCGTCGTTATCACATGCAATCATGTCTCCAAAGGATGGTTGATGACACCAGCAGTAGAGGGGCTCATCGTTCACAGGCGTTTCCACAGCACTACCTGCCGAGGATCGGGGTAGGAGTGGGAGAGGCGAACTGGAACCTACATTGGAGCCACGCCGTACTTGTTCCTTGCGCAGTTGTTTCATGTTAATTTTAATCTTTAATTTCCCCTTCTTCTCAAGAATAGGTGGGCTGTCGTTCTTATGCAGAAGTTTATTCTGAAGGTCCAAACGACCCTTCATCAACGTCTGGTAGCGTTTCTTGACATCCCGCTGCGTTAAAAGCTCGCCCTTATAGTCATCAAGACTGTTTGACTGACGTCGCACTAATTTGTCTAGAAGTTCCGATTGTTGTACTAGATTCTTACTATAGAACTCGAACAGCTCCGGGGATACCTCTTTCCGACGTAGCTTGTCATCCAGGGTCTGTATGAGCCAGAGCGTCCGGATAATATTCGCCGGGAGGTGGTCTAGTTCACCCAGGAATGAGTATCGTATATCTGACATATCATCGATGTACAGATGGGCGTATCTTGGACCGTCTATTGCTATTAGATCTGCAGCCGTTTATCCCAATGATCTGTCAATTTTTTTTGTTTTTTTGTTCTTTTTTTCAGGGTAAACAAAGGTTGCTTTTGGCTTACCCTTGGGAACAGGTAATCCGAAGTGCTAGGGTTTAAACCTGCATTCCAGTAGGGTTCGGCTCAAAAAGACAACCAGCCCCTCGATCACGCGCACTTTGGCCTAAACCAACAGCACTAACCCTCATGTACCCTGCGGTGTTTTTCTGTCCATCTTTACTCGGTAGCCTCGGCAACCCCCCGAAAAAAACAAGCGATAAAGGCGGCATGTGCAAGAATTGGGTATTTTTCTAGGGCTGGCCCACAGAAATGTCCGCAGATGGTCCTTCAGACCTGTGAGAAAATTCAGCAAGCCCTATAAATATCCTGTAACAAACCCTAGCCCTCACCCCCCAGCCTGGACCTGTCAGCCAATGAGAGGCGAGCAACGGACCAGCAGGTCCCAGCCCGTACGTATCGGAGAAGAGCCAAACAAATGGGAACAGCCCAATGTAAGCGTTTCTCAGTGGGACGGCAACAACGGAAGTATTTTAATGGTTGAGGAAAGATGTGCATACTATATAATCAGACCAGCTCTTGTGTACCTTATTATTCACGCTATTTCGTAGAATCCCTTACATTAAATCTCCAATTTAGTCAATATTTAATTACTTTGATTTGCCAGAACATACATTAACCTGTTTTATTCATCAAGTTTCATCCACTGATACAAGAAGAATAACTCAAATACACCTTTTGCTTAAACAGTTTTTACTCATTCTACCTTTTGCAAAGGAAAACCAATAACCAAAGATATTAAGCACTATACCATACCAAGGATAGATTCTAACGTTTCACGGAGTTTTTTTTTATTTGTTCATCAATTCAAATAAATCACGTAACCCCTGAACATCTGTTTTAAGTGTGTTTCCTGCATCATTCATATTTTCTTCTGAACAAGTTCCCCATAGCAAAAGAATATCCCTTTTGAGATAACATCCTATATCCACAATGTTTTCTAAATCCATTTTTAACCGCGTGGCTTCCAGAGCTGCCGTCCGTACAATGACCACTGCTGCCGGTAACAGTGCCAAGGCTACTTCCAGCAAATACCTAATAACAGGTGCCGCTCTTGCTGGTATCACTGCCTCTGGTATGCTATATGCTGACTCTCTAACCGCCAATGCGATGACCGCTGCTGAGCACGGTCTTCACTCCCCTGAGTTCGACTGGCCACAGAACGGTCCATTCGAGACCTTTGACCATGCTTCTATCAGAAGAGGTTACCAGGTCTACAGAGAGGTTTGTGCTGCTTGCCACTCTCTAGACAGAGTTGCCTGGAGAACCCTGGTTGGTGTCTCCCACACAAACAGTGAGGTCAAGGCCATGGCCGAGGAGTTCGAGTATGACGACGAGCCAGATGACAACGGTAACCCAAAGAAGAGACCAGGTAAGCTGGCCGACAACATCCCAGGTCCATATCCAAATGAGCAGGCCGCCAGAGCTGCCAACCAGGGTGCTCTACCACCTGACTTGTCTCTAATCGTCAAGGCTAGACACGGTGGTTCCGACTACATCTTCTCGCTGCTGACCGGTTACCCAGAAGAGCCACCTGAGGGTGTTGTCCTGCCAGTTGGTGCCAACTACAACCCTTACTTCCCAGGTGGTTCTATTGCCATGGGTAGAGTGTTGTTCGATGACCTAGTTGAGTACGAGGATGGTACCCCAGCTACCACCTCCCAGATGGCCAAGGATGTCACTCAGTTCCTGAACTGGGCGTCCGAGCCAGAGCACGATGAGAGAAAGAAACAGGGTCTAAAGGCTATCATAATTCTATCATCGCTATATCTACTCTCCGTCTGGGTTAAGAAGTTCAAGTGGGCCGGTATCAAGACCAGAAAGTTCACCTTCACTCCACCTAAGCCAAGAAAGTAGGTAAAGTGAGTCCCTGCCAACCGCAAATAGAAGGGGCACGCGAGGAGTTGGCCACCCACCAATCATACATTCATAACAAGTAAACCCTATCCAAACTACCATCTGTATCCTACGATAACCGAAGCAATAAACAGTCGATACTACATCATCCATTGCAGCAATTTCTCGACAGTGGTAACTTAATCTGATAATATTATTCACTATTTATTTTATATCCCAAACTCTACTATTTTATTATATTCACATATATATTTATATTTATTTATATTTATTCTATTGTAAGAAATGCAGAGACGGCACCATAGGGTATATGTCGTATCACCAGAATGAACACTAGTAGTTAAAAGGTTACAGTATTGTGCGCAATATATTATCCATCATTGGCTGCGTATTCTGTTATCCTCGGCAATCACGTGCCGCTTTTGTTTTCTATTTTCTGCTGAAAATTTCCTAATCCGGTAAAGAAATCGAATTTTCTCCCACAGAATTACCGACCTCTATTGTATGGAGTTTGTTCCTTTCATGCAGGTAGCAAAAGAAGGGACTTCCTCCGCCCAGTTGCAAGTGAAAACCTCTCCAGGCAGTTCGGAAGTATCAGGATTTACGTTACAGTGACTGTTTGATAAGTTGTTGCATTTTAAAAGAGCAGCTGGGATCAGGTTCAAATTTACGAAAAATCTGTCGCCGTCGCAACTTCACATCCCGAAGAGACTTAACAAATCGCCAATCGTTGAGTGATAGATCTAGGTTGGAACTAATATACACATGTTCAACAGGGATAAACAAACTGACTTCTAATATAATAGTTTGAACTAGTTATCTGGTAGTCAACTGTCTCGTTTACAAAAAAAAAAAATAAGGTGGTATACCAAATCAATTACAAACATGCAACCCAGCCCGGCGAAAATTCCCAAGAAGAGAGGCAGACCTCCACTCACGAAGGACTACGCCAATCCATTGGAAAGTCCTATGGCTCATTCGTCTATGAAGGTCCAAAAGCAGGGAACGCAGAGTTTCTCCAAGCCACTCATGAAAGTTGGACAGCTTACGCCCAAATCAAAGAAAAGGAGGCAGAGTAGTGCAGGCCAATTCCACGGCGTGGAAACAAATACTACGTCCCCCCTCAAAGACAGCTTAACAGCCTCGAGTCCTTCGGCAAGTGCATCTACACAAATGGGGACGACGAAAAAGGGAAGATATAGGGGCGTTATTCTTTCGACTCCAGTGAAAGCGTCGCCCTCTTCAATGTCGGAAAGCTCCACCCCAGATCACAAGAAATTATCACCAAAGTCAATCCACATCAAGAGTGAAAATTCTTCAATGCTACTAACACCAGTAACAGCCTCAACTAAAGCAGAAAACGTTCGCAGTGAGCATAAGAACGACTGCGCAATAAACTTTTCGCTCTCTCTAAATATCAACGCTAGTGGTAAAGCAACCATAGGAGCATCGCCATCCGATATCAAATCTGTAAAACAGGAAGGTATCGCTGGTTCACCCACTAAATCAAACAGCACAGAATCAAATTTCCAAAAGAAAGATGTCCTTTTCTTACTGAGAAAGATGAAGAACAGTGCCGCTAATAGGGCAAGACCCAAGGTACCCAAGAAATATGTAGAGGTGAGCCCAACATTCATTGAACCTAAGTTACCGGCCGTCTCAAATACGAAACCCATAAGATTAGAAAGGGCATTTGTTGGAGAGAAACAAACTGAAACAAAATCATTGGTACCATGTACACCACCTGCACCATCACCAATGTCTCCTTCGAACTTCTTTGATTTCCAATTGAAGACGGGTCTCACTCCAAGCCTTAACGCCTCTCTAGATGTACTATCCCCACTAAGAATGAACTTTGGGAATAATACAATACTGCCCGGGTTACACCCTGTATGGGATCCTAGACAACAAGAGGAAGAAGGAAAGGCAAAGGACCTCCATGCCAGTGCGCACAACACAAAGGGAGGCTCTATCAAGACAGAGGCATCTGCAGTTCCATTGAAAACTAGCAATAACGGGCCTCAAAAGCAATTTGTCTTTAAATACTCTGTTGGTGATCCATTACTACTGAATGATGAATCAATTCTGGGCGATAACGCCTGGCAGGATAATATCAACACACGTTCAAATGTGATGTCCCCTGGAAGAGGGAAGATTTTCAACACTCCCCCTTCGTTTCTAAATTTTGGATCGCCGGGGAGTTTATTGTTCAGTCCTCCTATACAGAGAAGGAATTCAAGTCTTCTCGTAGCACCCAATATGGAAGGAAGTGATCATGTACAAAATCATATCAACATCCTTAGAAACCATCAACGAATGATTAACAGCACGGGAAAAATAGATGAAGGCGTGATACAATCACCTCCTACACAGGCTGCAGAGGCAAGTGCAAGGTCTAACGTTATTACTAATACTTATTCTATGGGTGGTAGAACTAACAATGGTAGTAGCTACAGGCTTCCATATGGCGTAGAAAGTCCCAGTACGGATCTCAATAAACTAAGCCCTGGTTATGCTGGGCCGAATAAGTCAAATCCTTCGCCGCTTATGCCCCACTCTGTCAATTCAATCAACAAATGTCCTCAAAATTCTGCGAATTTTGATCCACATGCAACTCCAAAAATATTGACAGATGGGATTTCAGCAGCCCTAGATGATGCTACAGTTATTTCTGGGAGGAGTGACGACGCCAGGTTAGCGTTAAAGAACTTGATACAGGATAAAATAACTGAATCTGACTAAATATAATATATTCCTTAAAAAGTGTATGATACATAATATTATTTATATATGTTTCTACAATTCATATCATATCTAAACAACACAAAAATCCATTTGGGTAACTTCGCTCATCTTCTACAATGTCGGGTCTAATTCGTGGTTTCCCATAATGGCTCATCAAAATTGTACAGCCATGAAAGACCAATCCAGGATCCGAGAATACCAAGCGAACAATATACGCTATAGATCATCAGTCCTAGAAACTGGAATTTCTCGAACAAAGGATATTTCCATTTCATAACGTCAAAGAATTGAATTCCGAGTACCATTGGGAGTAAGAGGCATATGTAGATAACAGCCAGTCTATCCATGAAGAAGACTCTTCTTTCAACACTCGAAGAAAGCTTTGTTGTCTTTCTTAAGGCAAAGAAATAAATCACACACCAAACGAAAGTATACAGAGCCTTAATCGCAAAGTCAGCGTTCTCGTACAATAATGGAAATAGTGAAACATAACCGGCTGAAGATGCTAGCATAAATGAGACTAATAGTCTTCTGTCGAGGACGACAAGGAAAGAAAATGGAATAATGACCAACATAATAGCCTTTTCATGAACGTGCCACCCGAAGAGATATGATGCAAGACCGCACAATGTTAAAGATCCAATAAATCTCTTAAAAGAGGGGTCAAATAACACAGGTATAACAGCCAAGACCTGATAAAATACGGTTAGGAAGAATGTAACCTTTGGTGGAATTTGAGGTAGGACAGTAAATACAACGTCCTGGACAAGTCCTTTCGAGCCGTTGTTGTTCGCATCTTCTACTCTCTGTCTAATCTCGTCAACAGATGCAGGAATCAACGGCGAAGAAACAAATCTAGTAATGCACGTGTACATGTATGGGACCTTTAAGAATATGATCGAGAGAATCTTGTCCACAAAGGAATATAGTGCCCAGAAGTTCGGAGCCCAGTAAGCGTGTGTAAGACCTCTGGAGAATGGGAAGAGTCTAGACAGAACCTGAGGCATCTGACAAGCAAAGGGTCCAAAACAAATAGTAAATATACCGATCACAATACCGCCCAGCTTGAAGAGATTCCTCCATTTAACTAGGTACAGAAGATCACGGTAACTTCTGAATTTAAAGTGTTCGATGTCCAAAACATATGCTCTCAGTAGAAACACAAAGTAGCATGGTGCCATGTACAAGAAAATGTGTTTGAAGCATAGTGAAACACTGTAGAAAACGGCACACCATAGGTAATTCTTGTTCCTTGCCGCCACAATTGAGGCTATAAAGATGGCAAAAAGGAAACCATTATATTGGAAGTGGATATGATCCACAATTAGAAATCCAGGAGATACAACAATACTGGTTGCAACAATGAAACTCTGGGTCTTCGAGGAAAGTGAGGTTGTGTTGATAAAGTACTGCAATACAGCATACAAAAGAATTTCACTCACAATAACTGTCGATCTCTGAAAGATGACGGTGGCCCAGCCAAACTGGCCAACTTCAACAATATCCAGGCATCCGTCTTGTTTCACGACGGAGGGAACAAACTGGGATAGCGCCCATTCAAAATATGCGAAAAAGGGAGGGTAGTCTAATGTCCACTGACTGGTGTGTTCATAATACCATTCCTTAATGGGAAGGTTGTGTGTAATTGCCAGCCAGTTTCTATGAACATCGAAATCTGTGCTGAAGTAATCAGGGAAGAGTAAGACCTTCAAGAACAGTCCGCAGATCCAAAAGTTCCACAGCGAAAAACGTCTGTCCGCTACATTAGTCTCATTCCCGGACTCGTTGTCCCTAATTTTAGTATCGTTCTGGGTGACCTTCTCGGAGATCTGCTCTCCTACCTCATTGATAGTTTCAACGTTCTCAATTCTGACTTCAGTCATGATTAGAATGAATCGTTGTTAAGGTTTTATTCACTCTATTTCCGTTACAGATATGTATTAAACGAGCGGTTTTGAATTGTAGGTACAACCTAACACTGATATATTGATCAGAATGGATTGGATGAATGTCAGTGTTGTTCCAAACTTTTTTTCACTTACCATATATGTTGTTGTTGCTTTCCTGAACTAGATAACCAGCTGTTTTTCCCAGCTTAATTACGTGAACCGGGAACTTCGCGGCCGGCCTCACAAACAGCGTGCGAGTATCGGAAATCTTAGGTGGACTGTGCCACTTCTCCCAAATTCAAAAGGCAATTAGCAGCCTTCATGAAGAAGGAAGAAGAGTAATAAAGTGCTTTTCGTCCTTTTAGACACTCACCATAGAGTAAAATCCCAGGATAGACGATTGCACCTGTGTATATCAGACGATTTTCACATCCCCTTAATGAACTACGAAGACGACGACGCTCTAAGAGCCCCTGTGTGGGACGAATTAAATCCTACAGATAACGCTGTGGAATCTACCACAGCTCCCGCAGTTAACGATCAACCAATTGCTGATTCATCCTCAGGTTTCGAAAATTCAAGACACGTAGAAGATGAGCTAAGTCAGACTTTTGCCAATATCGCCACGATTGACACTCATGAATCGTCTAATGACATATTGTCGCAGCAGAGTCCTGAAAAGAAGCTGATAAGTATGTTAGCACCTGATACTAATCCCCTAAAGGATTTGGAAAATGAGAGTAAAATGGCTGAAACAGTCAACAGTGTCGAAGATCCACTTTTTGGCGGATCATCGTCATTAATATCTCCCATATTGGGAGGAGGTTCTCTAAAGCATGACTCCAACGTATCACCTAGTAAAAGAACTGGAAAGCCACATCAGCTATTCAATGCATCCGCGAGATTACGTCGTAGGAAACCTGAATATGGCACCACGGCAGAGCAAACTTCTGATAAGAAAACTGTTGGCAGCATTGCGCCTATCGACCTACATTCCCCATCACAAAGCGATCCACTCGGTCAAGCCCAGAAAGAGCACGAATTTGTTGAGGAATCCTTAGACTATGATGCAAAGAATGCTTCTTCACCCTCTAGTTCTAATACAAAGGCAGCACTCCTAAATCAGATGAGCAAGCCGCTCTATCAAATCTCCCCTAGGAAAGTACGCGAGGTGACGCCCGAAACATCTCCAAGAGAAGGAAGCAGTCCTCTGGACGAGGAAAATACTCCTGAGGGTACATCAACTGCAGAATCTACCCACAATGAAGAAAATCTTGTTATGTTCCAGATTGACGTAACAGACCCGATCAAAGTTGGTGAACTAGCTACAGCACACATGGAATATACGGTCACCGCTGTATCAGATCTTTTACCATCTGACAGGGCCCAAGTAACTAGACGGTACACCGATTTTAGATGGCTCTATAGGCAACTGCAGAGTAACCATTGGGGTATGGTCATTCCGCCACCTCCGGAGAAACAAATGGTGGGTAGATTCAATAGGGATTTTATCGAAAATAGACGATTCCAAATGGAAGCTATGTTGATGAACATTTCCAAAAACTCCGCTCTGCAAAAGGACCAGGATTTTCTAATGTTCTTGACCTCTGAGAATTTCCTCAGTGATTCAAAACTTCGGGCACACATGACAGCATCTGGTTCATATAATGATAACAATGATTTATCAGAAGTCCACATCAGTGAAATTGAGTTACTTGGCCCCGACGATGCCGTTATTGTTTTGCGTAATGGTGGAATAGACGGAGAACAGAATAAGGGATTCATGAGTTTTTCCCTATCATCACAACCTAAATATGCAGAGCCTGATCCTTTCTTCCTTCAGGAGCGTGAACGGTTCGCTAACTTGGAAGAGCAATTGAGACAGTTGTACAAGTCATTAGAAGTTATTGATACAGAAAGGAATGAACTTGCTTCTACAATATTTGAATTTTCTAAGGCTATAGAGATGTTAGCTAAGCTTGAAGTTACAAAGAAGACGTCTGATTTGCTATATGGGTTTGCCCAAGTACATGATGCTATAAGGGAGTCTCTCGAACGATACTCGCTCCAACAATCACTGACCCTGGGAGTAACACTTGATGAATATGTAAGAACGTTATCGAGCGTACGTGCTGTTTTTAACCAAAGGGCGAAACTGGGCTATTTCTTGGTAATTGTTGAGAACGACATGAACAAGAAGAAATCTCAATTCGATAGATCATACCCGAATTTCAAACTGTCGCAACAAAACGCAGATCCAAAATGTAAAGCACTGCTTTCAGAATGCGTTGTACTGGATCAAAGATATAACAAAATCAAGGATAGATGGCTACGCATTGCCGAAGATATTAAGCGTGAGATTAAATTATTCGAACTTGCAGAAATTAAAGAATTCCGCAATAGCATGGAAATATCTTTAGAGGCGTCCATTGAATCCCAAAAAGAATGCATTGAATTGTGGGAGACCTTCTATCAAAACAGTTTATAAAAAATGTAAGTAAAATCAAACATTATCACTCAACAAAATACTCATTATCATGACTCGGTACGTAAAATGTTTTTGTTGTCTTATCACCTCAAATGCACAAATATATTTCTCTATATATATATATATGTCTATCTATTTCAACCAATGGGAAGTTGCATCCTTGTATAATGATTGCCAGATATATGCCTCACTGAGTAACATCTCTATGTCTGTTTCTGTCCATTCTTTGGTTGGAGGGTTCTGTAGGAAAGTGATTATTCCTTGGAAATCCATGTCGCATAATATATCACTCCATTTGATGAGGAATGCCGCACATACAAACACATGAAATTCATTGAGTGAACTATGTGTGATTATCTTGGAAGAATCATCGGTACTGGTCGTCGCTCCCGGAGATGCGACTGCCTGGGGTGCTGTGTTCGCACTCAGATTGGATCTGCTGGTAGCGGATGCGGGAGATGTTCGATCTCCAGTCGGTGTCGAAAAGGTGGCAGGTTTCCTTGATATTGGCGTATGGGGAGACATAAGTGTATCGCTACTTATATTTAGCGAATTGCTAGAAGAAAAATTTGATGTGGTTTCTGGAGAAGTTTCTGCCAGATATGTATCCCACATTCTAATGACTGTATCCATTTGAAATTCCCTCATGAGTAAACAATTCATCCATCTGAATGCAAATTGGATAAACTCAACATGTTCCTTTTCAAAATGTTTATAAAGGTCAATGTCAATTCGTTTTACCAGTTGACTCAAATTTTTCACTTGTTTTAGTATACCTGGTTGACCGTGGATATAATTATCAGTAATCTGCTCTAGAAATTTAGTGAGACACCAAAATGTGTCAGCTTCTAGATCAGTCTTTTGCTCCGCTGTGAGGTATGTGTCGGGATCAGTGGTTTCTACTGAGTCTATTTTAGATTGTGGTAAATATTCAGTAAGGAATGTCTGGAAAAATGGAGTTACTAAATCATTGATACCTTGAACATAACCACTGGCAGGATGTCTGATGGCCCAGATGTATAAAATCCTCTGTAAACTGTCATGGACAGATTTGAATTGGTATAATGGAATATGAGGGTTTGTCCTAGGTATATCAATCTCGATTTGATGCCATGTTGGAATATCTCTGGAATGTTCATCGGAAAATGTGTGTTTCAAACTATCGCGATATTCCTGTCTCTTTCTTTTTAACAAGGATTCCTGTCTTTTGGTATTAGCTGGAAGGTATCCAATTAGCAGTTTCCAGACAATGGGACGATGTGGTTTTGGAATACCATTCCAACTTAACTGTCTCAGTTCTTGTAGATTGATGATGTGCCTGCCTTGCAGAATAGAATCAAACTTGGTTATTCTTTGCATTATCGAATTCAACTCCTGGACCTCACGCTCATTTTCTATCTCCTCCTGACTCTTTTCAATTTCCAGGGCCTCGGCAATATTGAGATTTGGAAGTTGCGGGTACTGTAGAGATGGACCCTGTGAACCAGAACCGGATGCACCATTTGTGCCTATTGACGAAGCAGTTGTTGTCCTCGAGAGACTATGTCTTATATCACGCGTTTGACTATGGCTGTTACGCTCTGCATAATGGCCAGACTGGGCATTCCCCCCGTTGGTCAACATCGGGATGGGCATATTGTAATTGTCGATTACTGCACTCCAGTCTTCATCCAAATCTTCAAAGTACTTATCGTTAGACTTCTTTGTATTGGATAATTCACTTATTGTACTACTATTTGTGTGGTGATAGTACTGTTGGTTATGATGAGAATGTTTGTTGTGTTGTTGTCTTAATACAGAAGCTCTGGGGCTTTCTATCTGTCCACCTGCGGGGCTGGCATACCGTAGTGGTGAGTATGTGTTTGAGGTGGATGATGCAGATCTAGCCGTACTGTTTTGCTGTTTCGACATGGCATCGAAGTTTCCATCTGCACTGCTTGACCTCGATAATGAATAAGCACCGTACTCCGAACTGTTCTTGGCTAGGGACGTGTTACTGCCGTTATCGCTCTGGGTAAATGATTTCTTTCTTGCTCCGTGTGAAGCAGAACCATTGGTTGTGTGACCATTTTCCCCGTATGTTCCAGTGGTGGCTGTTCCAGATAGAGATTGAGTTGAGTGATCGGCTCTCGCCGAAGAAGAAGACGAACCTGACGATGATATTCTCCACGACTTCATTAATGAAGTAACCAAACTGGTCGTCGATGAGTTTGAATGCGATTCCCTCTCCTTAGTCTCCCGGTTACTCCTACTGGAGTCTTTAGAAGGTGAGCGGACACCCATTATATCCGCAGAATTATTTCAATCGCAGTATTTGAGCTGTTAAATCAAGTTGCAAACAGTCGTAGTTGATAGCGTCTTTTAATAATAATAAAACACGTTCCAATTAAACAGTTTTGATAAATATGTTACTTCTCCCGTCTTCCGTTATGGATCTTTGACGTGGATATAAGCGTGTGTGTGATGTGTTATCTTTTTTTTTTATGCTTGGTGTCGTATAGAGCAACCGTACTATACTTGTTGTGTATTTGTTGCAGGTGCTTATTTGTAATGAACAACCCCGACCAAATATACAGTTCCCAATTGCGTATATTCTAATCGAAATGCGAATTTACCTCCAATGAATAAATGTAACCTTCTACGTCTTTAACACCCAATCTTCCCTTACATGCTGCAATCTGTCCCTTGTCCCTTTGGGGCCTTTTTAAGGCTCCAAGACCTGCCGCGCATACAAAACCACTGAGGCCCCGCCGTTTAACGGCCCGAGTCTGTGAATTTTTAGGTGGAAGTGACAGTTGCACCTCGTTGAGAACGATGTGTCCACGTGATCGTGTGAGTACGAAGGGCGGCAATTTACTTCTTTTAGACATGTGAGTGGGGGGTGTTGTTAATGTACAAATGTGTATATATTGAGTGCAGAGTTTAGAAGAATCGAAAATATCCCGGAAAAGTTAATGCATCATTTAGTTCTTCTGTCTCTTGGAAGCTGGCTCGATATCGTCAGCAGTTACGAAGCTCTCGTTGTCCTCCTCGTACTCGTCGTCACCGGATATCTCGTTGTCCTCCTCACCGCTGGCAGCGGCAGTCTGGTCAAACTTGGACTTCAGACCCTTCATCTTTCTGGTCTGCATGTTCTGTAGATCCTGCTTACCCATGTGGATTCTACCGAACTTGTCACCCATAGAGTCTAGCTCGACGTTCTTCTTCATTCTGACGTCTAGCTGCTTAGCGCGCTTCATAGCCTCCTTGGTCATGTCTGGAGATGGCGTCTGGATTCTGCCAATCTTGAAGTCTAGACGTGGACCAGTCTCGCTCAGCTCTACTCTAGGCAGCTTCTTACCACCTTGCTCACTTCTGTATGTCTTTAGCTTGTACACTCTGAACAGCACATTTGGCAGTGGCTCACCGTCCTGGAAGTCACCTGCAACGGAGATGGAGATGACGTGCTGTAGACCGGATACATCCTGTAGGGTAGTGTTCTCACCCTTGAAGAAGTCCATGAACAGCGACTTGACGTGCTGGTAAACTGGGTGAGTGTCAAAAGCAGCACCTTGGAACGACATCATTGGCTTCAGACCAACAGTGAAGGTCTCCTTGTGGAAGTCAGCCAAAAGCTTGTAGTTCTCGGCAACCTGCAGCTCGATCATGTCGTAGATCTTGTAACCAAATGTACGCACAAAGGTCAGGTTGTTACGACGCTTCTTGGAGCTGGAGGAAAGCACCAGCAGGGAGCAATCGTTCTTCTCACTCAAGAACTCCAAAGGAGAGGCATCCTCGAATGGTCTGATCTCGTTCTTTCTGTTGAAACGCTTCATGTTTGGCTTCTTCAGAGCACTCAGATCAACAGTAATGTCATGCATGGCCTTGTTAGCGGTCTGTCCAGGGATGAACAGAGCCTGCTTAACGTTCTCCACGATCTTGGCCTCCCTCTTTTCGAGGGCTCTCTTGGCTCTAGCGTTCTTTGGTTTCACAGTTCTAATCATTGCAGACACTTACCTTTTTTTCTTTTCTTTATTCGTTTGTTCCAATGTAATGAACTATACGTATTGAACTGGGGTCTGCATAATGTACACCTCGTAAGGTATTCCCATCATCGTGTTCTAATAGGACTCCCCAGGTCCATCGGACCCAAGATGGGTACGATATTCTGCCTGCGAAGCTCATCGCCAAAACGAAAATTTTTCGCCCGGTGATGAGCCGAGCGCTTTTGAAATCGCGAACTACGAGGTGCACGGCCACAAAAGCCCGACAGGCGCCTAATTTCAAAAAGGTAAACAAAGGGGAACTGGGATAAGTTTAGAACAAGAGCTTGAGGCAAAAGTGGCGACTCTACCAGGTAAACAAGGGAGTCAAAGTGCATAAAGCTCGAGAGAAATATATATATATATTTTGTCTTTATAAGAGTTAGTTTTCTGCCTTTAAAATACCGATTATTCAACGAGTGGTTGCCATTAACAGATTCATGAGGAGAACGAGGAAAAGCAGTTCGGCGGCCAGGGTCCAGACTGAGATTGGCAACACGCCTAAACGTACAGGGGCAAGTGGCAGTGGTTCCCTCTTGCAGATGCAGGAATTGCAGGATATCCTGGAGGATGAGTCGCGAAAGCTAGCGGCAGCAAAGGCTAGCTACACCCAACAAAATACGGCTATCGCAAAGGAGAACTCTCAACTGAAGGTGAAACTGGGTGAGATGGAGGCTAAAGTTAGTGAACTGATACAAGAGAATATGGTAGTACGATCCACCCTCAATGTTTCGCAGGCTAATTACAAACAACAACTGAGCACACATATAAAGGATATTGAGAGTACACTCTTGGTTAAGTTCCAAGGTATCCTGGATATGTTGCAAGATGCCCAAAAGCATCACCAATTACCAGTTTCTAACATCACAGCCAAACTTTCCGCTCCCTGTAATATATCAGAACAGGTTTCTAAAATAGATTTACTGTCTTCTTCTATGCCCTTGACTCAGGGCTCTCAAACACCTATAGACCCAACAGCCACATCACCGTCGCTAAACTCTTCATCGTCCAGAAAAAGGCGAAAGAGTTCCCGACGCCAGTCTATGTTTATTCCAAGCGATTTTGAATTTCCACTAGGGAATCTGGATACTGAGGAGAACGGTACCAAAGGAGATGCTCCTCTGGGCCATCCTACAGATATGTTCCCAGAAGCAGCGGAGCCCGTAAAGAATATTTCGCAGGATACTTCCCAAAGCAATATTGAGACACAAGACGACGGCGATTTCACAAATTCAATAATAGATTACTCGATACCTGAGGAGACAGATAGCAAATCAGTTAAGAAGAAGTTATTTATGAGTTCATCAGCATCTTCGTCGGTAGTATTCCCAGACTCTTCTTTACAGGAAAAGTATACTGCAAAGACACCCTCAATATTCACACACAATTCATCATCTCACTCGAGTAAATCAAAGTCATCATCCAAACTGAACATATTTAAAGATGACTTGGTTGATAAAACAAAGGAGAGTGACAAAAATAAATCAGATTCGCCTACTACCGTGGCAAATAAGCACCCTGTTAACCCACCCCGCATTAAAAATAAAAAGCGCAAGATTGTTGATGAGATTATGCCTACCTCTAATTATCCTCAACTGGCACAATCAGGAAGGAGAACTAGGGGTAAGACCATAAACTACGCACTTCCCTCTCTAAGGGCCAAGATGAGAAGACCTACCGAGAAGTTGGTAGATGCTACTACAATTACAGATATAAATGACTTGCAGGTTCATGCAGTTAAAAGACAACACAATGACTCTAGGTCAGTCTCGCCAGAACTCCCAGTCACAGAGAACAAGATTCTGAATCAGCCTATAGAAAACGCCAAAAGAGTAGATACGAGTAGGAGGAACGTTTTGCAAACTAAAAGTTCTTCTCCGTTGACAGATAAGGATATTAATACGAAAAGGTCCGATACCCAAAAGAAAAAGAGACTTTTCAAGCCAGCAATAGTCAACGACATTAATGATGAGCTGGCTCCAGAATATTCCAATAATTCACGTGGAATATCTGCTAGTGATCGTAGATCTGTTAGTTTTAGACTAAGTGATGATGATTTGTCTGTGTTTGATCTCATTCCTAGGAAGCCACTTACCCCAAAGACTTATAAAAACTCCAAAAATGGTAACAAGCCTTCGGGTGGAGGTAAAATTCTGAGATTGTGAGATTGGGATGCAGGTATGTATAACATTAATACTACGTAAATGAAATATATACACTGAATTTTTAAATAATGTCATCTGAAATGTTAGAACAATGTATGATGATTTCCGTTAAAGGATTAGCTTTCCCATCCCGACAGTTCTGTTCAACTTGTTTCTCAGAGCGATGTAATTGTTCCTTGGTAGAATTACAATCTCTTGAGACAATTCGGTCTCGACTTTAGCAATAGCCCCTTGGCGATCTAGTATTTTGGTTATCTTTATATCATATGAGCGACCATTGATAAAGGTTTTCCATCTACTTCCTACCTCAATAATACTGTCGTATACTTGGAACATTTCTACATCTAAGATAACTGTTCCTGGAGACAATATGGTGATGTCCCTGTTGTTCTTAGATGTTATAATATCTCCTGGTGATACGTGGTAATTCTCGTCTTCTCTCAGTTCTCTATGATAGGACATTGTAACATAATCGCCTGGGGTTGCAACAGAAAGTGGAACTTTCTCGCAACGGATTTGTTGGATCGTGCAGTCCATCTTACCTGGCAATATTTCCAAGTCATCAGAGCACTGAATATCTCCTTCCGTTAGAAGTCCTGACACCTGATTACCAGATACTCTGTTCACGTGCAGAATCGCTTTCTTATCAACCATAGACTTCTTTTTCTCTCCAAGTAACATGTTCAGATTCTGGAGGATGTCCGTAATACTCTGATTAGATTTATTCCATGGGCACATTTGACCATAAACAGGCTTCATAATACCATCTTCTTTAGTATTTAAAATTCCGCAGCATGGTACCCATTGAACCTGGTCCTCCATGAATCCGATATTCTTCAAAAATAATGCAAGCTCCCTCTTAATATCCAAATATCTCTCCTCATACCAATCAACCGTGTCCAATTTATTCATAGCCACAATTAAGTTCGATATACCAAATGTACGGGCTAGAATACAGTGTTCAAGGATCTGTCCATTCGAATTAAATCCGTTCTCGAATTGATCTGTACCACAGTCGATTACTAGGATTCCAACATCCGCTTGGGCCATAGTTCTGAAGAGATCGTCATTTACTGATAACTTATCCCCTGGGATATCAGAAATTCTATAATTGTATCTACCATAATTCATCAATTTTGACTGAATGGCCTTCCTCTTCAACTGAGAGGATCCTTGATCGTAATCAAGGATCCAAGACCAAAACAGGTTAGTACTGTTCCTAAATTCAGATCTTTCGAGTTTGATTTTCAGTTCATTAACGGTACTAATGTTGCAGATGTTCAAATCATAGAGCAATTTTCCAATAATAGTTGACTTTCCAGATCCTTCGTGACCCAATGTTACCACTGAGAGAGTAGGCAAGGACTCTTTCTTGTTCATGTAGTCTAAAGCATTAATACGAATATTCTTTGCTTCATCGGTATTCTTCTTCCTGAGTCTTCTTGGTGGCTGGATACTTAGGTCGGATACCTTCTTTGTGACATCTGTGAATGCTTGGGTTTGAGCTTCAATTACTATGTCATCGGGACTAGATCTCTTAAAGTTTCTCGTGACGGTAATTCTTTTGGCTTCTGGAAAATAGACGGAATGTATCTCCTCCAAAGTCCTTTTTGATGTAAATTTGTTTTTATAGTGTTTAACATGCAACATTTTTTCTTTGCATTGAGTATCTTGGGTTTTCCTCGTCGATAGATTAGTCTTCTGCGTGATGTCTTCGAATGTTTTCAATAATTGTTTAATGCCAACAATCTCTGGAGAGGAATTTCTTTCCACTTCTTTATTCTTGGAATCAGATGATGGTGTCTCTTTATCCTCAACATTCAATTCATTGGTAGTGTTTTGATTGCCTAGTGACTGTTTCTTCTCACGAAGGCTATGCAACTTAGAGCTTAGGGTGGTAAAACTTGAAGATGGTTCTGTTTGGGTTTGTTGGGCAGTCTTCGCCTTCTGCATTCGTTCAGATAGTGATAATTTATGAACAGGTGCATTGACATCACCTGCTTTCTTCAGTCTGTTTAACAAAGAAATACTTTTTGGGTTGCCTGTGGTTCCATTCTCGCTGGCGACATTGTCCTGCTTCTTTAGCAGTCGCTGCTTGGCCAGTTGTTCTAATTTAGACATGCTTGTCTGACTTAGTATATGATTGGTGTTTATGGATGTGTTCTTTTTTTGTATGTGTTAGATACGCTTTGTTAAAATTGAATTGTATATTTTCAACCACGTTTCTTTATAAAACTCGAAATTATGTGTCGACAGATCGCTTCTACATAAGAGCCACCGTTTTTATGAAAGCAACGCTGCGAAATTATTATAGAAACAAAAGTGACCACATAAACAACGAAGTAAATAAGCAGAATGAGTGATGTTACAAGTGCCAAATATCTGAATAAACAAATGAAGGCCAAAGGCCTTCAAAAACTACGTTTTTACTGCCAGGTGTGCCAGAAACAATGCCGTGATGAAAATGGCTTCAAATCACATATAAAATCTCCATCTCATCTTCGAAAGATATCAGAAATAACCACTGATGATATTGGGAAGTACACCTCCAAATTCCAGAGCAATTTCCTGACCCATTTAAGGATTAATCATGGTGAAAAACCTATCGCTGCAAACAAGGTATATAATGAATTTATCCAAGACAAAGATCACATTCATATGAACGCAACACAATTTACATCACTCAGCAAGTTTATCCAGCATCTTGCAAAAGAAGGTTTGGTTAAAGTGCGAAACCTCGACGATTTTGAGAATTCGGATGATATTGAAATGGGACACCTGTTGATTAGTTACATCGATACATCGGGCAACAGTGCACTTCATAAGCAACAATTAAGAGAAATGGAAATACAGGAGAAGTCTGATCGGGATATTAAGGATTACTTACTCCAAGAGCAAATTGCTGCCAACGTTATTGCAGAAAAGTCATCGCCATCTCCGACCGAAGAAAACATAATCGAAACTTTAGCACCTGGTGAGGCCATTGCAGTCAACCTGTCAAGTAGCACAAAACCAAATAAGGTGCAAAAGAAGAAGAAGTCCAAGAAAAACGTGTTTTCTTAATTTAACGCTACATGTTTAGCACGGTCTTTCGTAAATGCGTTGTGGCCTACTGTCATACTACCCTTATAGTGCGGGTAACCGGTCCCGAAAATTTTTCGCCTACCTCATCTAAATTTGCTAGAGATAAATCGATGAGCTCTTAGAGGAAGACATTGTACCATTGGTTATTCATAAAGGGGCTCACAGATACAGTTAGTTATCCTCGGATATTTTACAATAGACCACATATCGATTTGGTAAAGAAAAGAAATTTCCTTTGTAACGGTTTACTATGAGCTCAAAAGGTCACGTTAAATTTGATGATGATGCCGATGTTGCTGTCTCCAGAAGGGAACTGGCGGCAGAAGGTTCATCCAAAGTACAGCTCACTTCCAAAAAGAATATTGCCAGTCTAAGTGACAGTGATAGCGAGAGTGATGATGAGGCACCTGAGGAGGAAGGAGCTTCTTCGACTAAAGATGCTGTTGAGTCTAAGCTGCAGCAATCTGAAGACGCCAAGAAGGTTGAACAGCAACAATTAAAAGATAAAAGAAGAAAGCAAAATGCAGTGTTCCAGAATCAACAAACAGCTAAAAAGCAGAGACTGTCTGAGGAGCAGGATGATGACGAATTATTAGAAGAGCTCCCTGCAGAGTTTTTGCAGGAGGTCGCAAAGACAGAGGAGGCGAGCAAGGCTAAACATATAAGTTTTGGAAATGGCATATACGATGAAGAAGAAGACGACGAGGAGATTGTTGCTATGGAGAAGAAGGAGCTGAAGAAAAAGAAAAAGAATCAGCTAAGATCTTTGAGAAGAAAGACTGTTAGACACGGTCCTGTTAGTGTGACTATGCTGGCAACATCTACCAACAGCAGGCACATGGCTCCTAAGAAAGAAGTCAGTATAACAAGTACGAAGGACAAATGGCTACGCAGGAAGACTGTTGATAGGAGGTGATAAAGTTCATAATATATAGCATACTATATTGTATAGTGGAAAAGAATCATAAATTTATTCATCGACCATAGGGTATCAGACGTATGAAATCATGATCCTATCTGGTATTCCAATATTCTATCGTCGTTTTGCTAACAGCGTATTATTTCAAGTTTACTCCTTTATGACGTAAGAAATTATAATAGGAAGAATGACACCTGCTAATGTAAATACAGATTCATCGGCGTTCAGCCAAGATTTCGATGTGGATGAGGATAACGGCGATAATCCATATGGGTGTTGATTATCCCGAACTACATTGTCATTCAAATCTAAATCAGCTGCGTGGTTTGTTTCTGGCATTGCTTCATCGCCTAAAGAATTATCGGGAACAATATTATAGCGTCTTGGGTCCCACTCGGTATTAAGTTCATCTGTGTCGTCAAATGGTAGGTTTTCAGGATTAATTTGAAGTGGGTATTCATCATTGTGGGAGTTAACCTCGTGATAATCGTGGGTATGACTGTGATTCCCATCCCCTACAAAGGCCGTAAAAGAAGCATATAATAAACTACCACCGCTCATAAGCAGTAAATTACCACTTAACCAACCCATTGTTTCAGAATGTTTCAAGTTGAACATCGACAACAATATATATCCGATAGGCGTCGACGCAGCAAAAGCAAACAGGTTTGAAACGGCCTCCCATTTTGGGAGATTCTGCCTCGATATCATGAGACTTGACAGCGAGAGCACAGCTGGGATCTTATGTATAACGATTGCTATTATCATTACAATGAGTAGTGAGTCATTGTTCACAGCAGTTCCGAGAGCAACACCATCGGATAATCCATGAATGAACAATGCAAAAACAACATTGTTTCTTAATATAGCTTGGAGAACCTGTCTCGGGTGTTTTACCAGATCCTTCCATGATTCGAATAAGATATCAGCCCTTCCTGTATTTATCCCAGCAGCTTCATTCGTATTTTGTTCTTTAGATCTTCCCATAATAGACTGTACAATTCTGTCTAGTAGATAGACGACCAGAAATCCAATTAGAAGATTTAATCCAACATTACCATTGTGTTCTAGGCATTCAGTGATACCTTCTGGAATCACGAGCATAAATGATGTACCGAGCAACATACCCACACCAAACTGAGAAAATACAGAGATGTACTTGGCATGGCTAGGCTCATTCGATAAGGATAGCTCATCCTCTGCTTTCGTTTTTGATATCCAATATATTGGGATGCAGCCAATGGCAAAAGTCATAATTAGCAATACCAGTGCCATGAGCACAACTTGAACCATTGTCAGAGCCATCCTCAATTAATTTAATAGCAAGTAATATTTTAATAGATCAAACGAGATCTATGGGGATTTGAATTATTTAATAGACAATGCTAACCTTTAATTTCGAGTGATCCACCCTATTTCTTTTATTAGGTTTCGTCTCTCTTCATGACAGTGGATCAGATTTTTTTTTGAACGCGTAATGGCCTACATGATTTAGCACTGACGTGTAGATCATTATACTACATCATCTGTAACAACATCGGTTGTTTATTTGCTGATTCCAGTATCGTTGATTAAACGAAGGTTCAACAACCTAAACATAAATTCATATGTGTGAATATGGCCAACGTGTCGTCTGTTGATAGGGCTTTGGAACTGGGCACCAAATATTTCAAAGCGCAAGACTACAAGAGTGCGAAAGATGTCTTCATTAAAACAATACGCCTCATCAATGTTTACAGTGATGAGACGATCTTGGAAATGAGAAAGTCGTTAAACTTCACACCATATACCACGACATGCATAAATGGAGAACCCCAACGTATAGTTGTACATCCACGGTTCATAAAACTGCTAGATAATCTGTCTGCTACATGGGAAAAACTAAATGAAAAAGAAAAAGCACTTAAAGTCACAGATAAGATGATTGAAAAGGAATCATATAATTTGAAAGGTTATATACGACGTGGTAACCTTTTACAAATGCTAGGAAAAGATAAGGAGGCATACCAAAATTACAAGACAGCCTTAGAACGGGCAAAATACGGCTATACGACCCTGCACATTAAATACCCACAGAAATTTATCGATTTTATCCAAGGTAAAAGAAAGGCCCTGAAGGAACAGTTAATTAAACAAAAGCAAGCAAAAATTGAAAGTCCAAAACGTGTCGTTATTGACCCTATCGAGGAACAAAGAGAACTAAAAAAAGCAAGACACAGTGAGGCAGTTGTACAAGAGTATGATTCTAATAGATTGGATATCTTGAATAATGTCCCTTGCGAATTAGTACCTATTATACTATCAGATTTTTCAACAAAAGAGTTAATTAATATCATTACTGTCTCTAAGGTATGGTACAAGAAAATCACATCATTTCCAGTTCTTTTTAGGATATTCAATCTCAGACGAGTGACATACAGGGGATTGCTTCAATTCTTTCGATTTCTCAGCATCATTACTCCAAGGGTAAGAATTGTTTCAGGGGACTCTATAAAAGATAGGGAATATTATTCAAACACATCATTCATTGATTTCATTTCTGTCTCATCAAGAATCCCATCTGAGGAAAAGAAATTAATCAAAACATTTTTTACGAATCTCCAGAAATATGAGGCTCGGAAGCTTGTATTATCGGTACCCAATGTCACTATATATGACCTTGCAAGGTACATTGTTCCAGAAGGTGACTTTTGTAAGAAAACAGAAGATATTTCAGTTGTTACATCTCTAAGAGCAGACAAACCAGGGGAGACTGATTTCCTGTCCCACTTTGGAAATTTACGAACCATCGAATTCATATTTAATGGGTCATTAATTCCTTTGACGTCTAGTATGGATTCTAGAAATCCAAATATGGCGGACGCAGCTATTTTAAAAACTGGTTGGAACAAAAATATTGAGTCCTTGCGGATCATTTGCGACCAGGAGAGAGTGCGAACATTTCCGTTGGGTACATTTTTTACCACTGCCACCATCTTCTACTGGCCTAAACTTAAGAGGCTTTGTATTGCTGGTGCAGTATTTGGAGAAAGCAATACATCTTTCGGGTGGTTGACATCATTTCCTGATCTAGAAGAGTTGTGGTTGGAAAATAATAAAAATTCAAGATTTGAATCCTTCATGAACGTTCTAAAAGACACACATGTTTTCAAGTCCCTCAGGGCCTTAACTTTCAGAGAGGATATAAATAATAGTAGGTGTGACATTGAAGGGACGGACCGTCCCAACATGTATGGAAGAAATCTAGGCAAATTAAAAGTATTAGACCTGATGAATACATGTATATCGGGAATTGGTCTTTACCGCCTAACAAATTGCATTGAACCTGGAGTACTAGAAAAATTAAATATCGGATTCTGTTCTTACATTAGATTTGTAAGAAGAAGTAACGAAAATGATTTGACAAGTATACCTACCGAACTACGGTTTTTTGAGAGGATGCAAAACCTGAAGGAGCTCGATCTGCAGCAAATGGGATCCATGATGGATAATAACCTGGCAGCACTCGGCGAACAAATATGGTATCTAGATCGAATTAAGAAACTAGATCTTTCTTTCAATCAATCTATAACAGGAGCATCTGTATACGACTTGGTTTTGTCGATTATCAAGAACAGTAAAAATAAACCATTACATCACTTGGTATTGGATGGGTGTATCTCTGTCTCTCATGTTACAGCTAATATGATGGGTTCTAAAAAAATGGTCACAAATTTGGAGTGTGTATTTGAGAGGGAGAACTGGATTAGATTCGGGGTTAATTCATACAAATATCGCACTTAGAACGACCTTGTATAATTTTTTATAATGCATAATATCTTATTTTTTATATTTAGGTTTTCGGACATCGGATTTTATATTTAGTTCGATATCACTAAGTAATTTTTGTTTACACATTGTACTTCACTTGCTTAAATATCAAAAAAATACAGACCTAAAAAAAGATCTAAATCCTCTTATTATTATTTGACTGGATTTAAAAATAAATAAAGTGCCAAACTGGAATATAGTTTTTATGGTTATATATGTGGATATATGAATGCAAAATTATGTGCTTATATAGCTACTAATAGCTACTTTCAGACACACCTGTTGAAAATGCTATAATAGTGCTCGACCTTCCCTTACGGGCTCTTGCAACAGTATTCACTGTCCTACCAGAAAGTCGAGAATTACTAGACCTGGGTTTTCTGGGACTAACTGCCCTTCTAGTTGCCTGCATAGGGGTGCCGGAATAATTTACCATTGGCATGGAAATACGCCTAGAATGTGTTGAGGACATTCTTTCCAATAGTGGTCTTGTCAGCTCGAGAGAGGCCGACTCTCTGAGACTCATTGAGCGGACCCGTGTATCTACAGCCTTTTGTTGTTTTCCATCGGTGTGAATTAATAAAGTTTCCAGAACTTCAGGTTCCACAATGTTATCGTCGAGAGTTCCAGCCTTTTCATGATAAGGAAATGATGTAACCTGTAAAGTCTTCACATCGTCCTTTGTGTGTGGTGGAATATCGGATACTCTGATAGTAGCCTCGCTAAACTGCAATGGATTCTTGATTGATGTAGACATAATAATCTTCTCTTTCAAGAAGAAAATGGCTTTATCCAGTGCGAACTCTTGTCCACAATTATTTTTGATCATCGCGAGTTTTGGCCATGTAGCCCTGGCCCCAAAGACGGTTTCATGTAGCAAGAATTCCTGAGTTGGGTTTTGTAACAGCTCATTTGATTTTAACAACATATTCATCTTTGGCATAATTGTAACGTTCCCCGAGTACTGTTGTGAAAGGACTGACCGTAGCTTGGTTAACACATTTGGTGCAATCCCCATCTCACTACCAATTTCCAAGTAGTGCACGATTTCATTAGTGACAAAATCGTAGGCGTTGTTCAAATGTTTTTTGAACTTGGCGGTAAATTCGTTCTCTACTTCACCACCAACGCAATTGACAGAGAATTTCAGGAGCGGATACACATGGAAATTCACTTGACACGCAATGATGTGATCGATGTTGAACATTTCTGAAAGTCTCGCTATAGGCAGGTCGTTCTCCACAGATCCGTCAACAAACTTAATGGTACTGTTGCCTGTCCACTCCTTCTTCAGGCCCGTTCGTGGATCCTTCTCGTACAATGGTGTTGCTGGGAATACCCCTGGCACTGCACAGGATGCACATACGGCAGACCAAATAAGTACATTTGGGGCGGTAAGGTTATTTAAGAGCCGGGGTTGCTCAAAAATAGATGACGAGGAAACAGTGATATTCAAAATACGTCCTGTTCTATAATACGCCTCCTTGAATGTCATGTCACCAAGAAAACCTACCATTGTGTTAACCAAATGTTTGTTTGTGAACCAGGTTCCCTGTTTGAAAAACCGATCCATTTTGATTAAGAAATCCTCGCTGTCAGTCGTGCTCTGATCATCCTTGAATATATTAAAGTGCATATTTAGCACATTTGCTAGTAACGAGGGAATCTCATCCTTAGTGTGTACGCAAAAGATACTCGCAACGATAGACCCTGCACTAGTACCACTAATGACACGCGGCACAAGATCCGACTCGTAGAGAGCAGCTAGGACCCCTATGTGAAACAAACCGAACGTTGCACCACCACTTAGAACCAGGGCTGTTCTTCCCACATTCCTTCTTGTTTGCTGCAGTGTTGTGAGTAAATAATGTGGGTCCATCTCGGATTTATTAAGCAAGGCATCTATTGCCAGTTGAGACTCGTGTAAATAACACTCTATGACATCCTTTGTACCCACGTTGCTATGCCTGTACAAATTCAAATTGCATGTCTGCCCGAGGTTTCGCACCCAGGTAGTACGTATCAAGTACAGCAATTTATCATACTGCTCTGAAGTCCTATACAACACCAATTTCTGCGTAAGTTCCTGGACTAGTTTATAATCGTAGAGTGGTGACTCCTCGTTGTACTTCCAACCTGCTTTGTCCATTAACATGTCCAGCTTCCCACCAACGGCCTCCCATTGCTGGTAGCACACGGCATCCTTCCTCTCATCCAGTAGCATCTGTATTTCGAGGGCTTTGTTGTAATTGAATCCCAGTGAACCTAGCGAACCCCACGCAGCCTTTAATTTCTGCCACGCCGTACTTTGGGACCAAACATCATCGCTTGATATTTGTTCCGGGATATTGTCTTGTGTGTATTGTGTAGGTGCAATCCGTAACGCCTTATTACCAGATATTATATCAAACAACTCACCACTGCTCAGATGAACAGCCAAATTCGGACCTTCAGGGATCGGAACACCTATCAACTCATAGTACCGCTCAATGAGGTACTGTGTAACCGGATAACCTTGTTGCAGTGCCATTTGCAAGGTCAATTAGTTCAGATACTTGTAAAAATAAAAAAGAGTTGTGCTAACAATATTACACAACTTCTAGGTATATCTAAAGCAAAAAGAACAAGCTAACGGACCTTTTAACACCGAGAGATCCCTTATTCCTCTCTTTACAGCTACATGTTGCACCCTTGCCTGCTCATCGGTCCATTGCATCGAGGAGGGATGACATAATGGCTAGTCTCCTCCTCTGCCTCCTTTGCTCCTCTCTCGCCCGGCTCTGCTGGTCACCCGCCGCTTCTCTTGCCGTCGTCGCCATTTCGTTTTTTTTTCTTTCTTGTCTCAAGATGCGCTCTCCCTGTTCCAGTTGTACGGCCCTTGCTCTGTGGAAGCGGCTTCCTATCCCGTTCCGGCCATAAACTTTCTCAAGACGGAACTGGGGCACAAACACCGCTGCGCCTTATTCTTGGAACCCCGTCTCCACCGGTTCCAACTCTATTCCTTTTTCGGGAAGGCACGCTCCCAGTCCAGTTATTTTCTTGCCCTTTTGTTGGCCGCTTTGCTTACAGATTACCCGATCGGGCAATAACAATAATAAAAGACCGCGTTGGAAGCTTTTGACAAAAGAATGAAGCAGCTGCACCATACTGCAAAGTCCCTACAGTATACAGATCCGGTGTGCGCATTTGATGTGGTGTCGAGCAAGATCCTGTGGGAGTAGCCACTTGGATATTACAGTTCTCTCTGATCCTGCGTTCTCGGGACTTGTGGAGAGGACCCCGTGCAAGTCCGTGCTGCAACTGTTTGGTTGACGCTGTATTTACATATGTAAACAATGCATGGCGACGGCGCTCCTTATAACCCGGAGTGTCTCAAAGGAGGGGGTGGGGACAGACTAGAGAGAATAGAGTATATAAACAACGTCTCACAGGTTCTCAAGGGACCTGCAACGATAGTGGTAATTATAGTATATAGGAAAAAACCGATATATAGACAAAACACACACACATACACATACACAGACAGCACCTATTCCTGTCTTCCATCCTTTTTAATGTCTACAATCGCCTCACCCTCACCAAAGCTCAGCACGGCCAAAGTGGGTAGGATCACCTTCCCCTTCCCCTTCCATGCCCGCTCAATTGTCAAACGCTCGGTAGTCAAACCTAAGCGTTTCTCAGGAGCAAGTCACATGGACGACACAGCTCTACCTACTGCACAAGACTACGACCCCTACATCTCCCACGACATGTTTGCCCTCCCCAACGCCACGGCCCTCCGCACCAACATGGGCTCCATAATCGTACCCCAAAACAACAAGCGCCCACTGCCTCCTCCTGTGCCAGTGCCAGCGCCAGAGCCAGTTGCTGTTGCGTCCGCGTCTGCATCTGCATTCGTTGTGCCCCCCAGCACCATGCACGAAAGTAACATCTTCTTCAACTTCGAAAGGAGGCCCTCGCCATGCGGCAGTAAGACCGCCAGCTCGGCGCCCAGTCCCGCCCGCAGTCCCGCGCCCAGCGCCGCCGACAGCCTTACTGCGTCTGTCTATATCACTGCAGACGAGCAGAGCCCCATAGACCACGCCGCAGGAGTCTCGGTTGCGCGCGGCGACACGGAGTCTCCACTGTGCCGCAAACAGCCGCCCAGCCTCCAGACCAGGGCAGTTCCTGTCCTCTGCGGGGATTCTGCGGGTGTGCATTCCGACGGCGTCTCGGATGAGTCCACCATTGTGATGGACTCAGTGAGCTCTCCCGAAACTTCTGTCTCGACTGTGCCGAGACTTGCGGGCGGAAGCGGCAAAGAGCTGTCGCTGAACGTCCAGTTCCTAGACTCCGTGGACTCGCTGGTTGACTCTCTCGGAAGTGCCACAGTGTCCACACCCGTGGACACTGCACAGTTTGCCACTGGAACCGGGCCGTGCCGTGGCTGCCTCGGCGCTGTCTCTGATAAGAGTTGCCCGGACAAGACGCGCCGCGCAGTGTTTGCCGGCGAGCTGCACGGCCAGTGGCATCGTGGCTGTTTCACGTGTTCTGACTGCGGGGAGACCCTGAACAAGCGCTCGCCTTGCTACGTGTACCAAGACATGCCATACTGTAAGCAGCATTACCACGAGCACAACGGGAGTCTGTGCGCTATATGCCAAGATGCGGTGGAGGGCGCTTGCCTGGAGAACCACAAGGGAGAGCGGTTCCACACGGAGTGTCTGCGGTGTTATATCTGCAAGGAGACGATACAGCAGGGGTACTCGCTCATCAACAACACCATAGCTATCTGTCAGGAACACGATCTCGAGGTGCTCGCTCAGCAGGGAATTGTGCAGTTTTAATTAATGCAGGTGATACGCACCCCACTGCCCAATGCCCAATGCCCAAGAACACAGGCCAATGCCCAAGAACACCGGCCACTGCCCAAGAACACCGGCCACTGCCCAAGAACACCGGCCACTGCCCAAGAACACCGGCCAATGTCCATTGTAA
The DNA here is from genome assembly GCA_030579215.1 of Maudiozyma pseudohumilis. Taxonomy (NCBI): domain Eukaryota; kingdom Fungi; phylum Ascomycota; class Saccharomycetes; order Saccharomycetales; family Saccharomycetaceae; genus Maudiozyma; species Maudiozyma pseudohumilis. The sequence goes on from JAKTPZ010000248.1 coordinate 123,885, forward strand.
CACTACATACCTTTCTATACACTAATTTCTAATTGAGAGAATACGATATTCCAAGTCAAATGCGACTTAACGCATGACACCCGACTCTTGGCATTTGCTTGGCGGCTATTCGCTTACATCATTCCTGCCTGCATGAATGCCACATCGTCATCTCCCCATTAGTTCGTGTCCCTTCCCCATGTGGCAATAATTACCCCATTCGGGAAATATACTAAGCGCACGCCACCCGGTTGAGCCATTAACGGTGGCAAAAAGGGAACGAAAACGAGGGGCGGGCGGGAGAGGCGCGGAAACAGGAGAGCAGGACGCGTTTCACCCACAGAAAGTAGCGCACAACGCGTGCAGTGGCTCCCACCCGGATAATGGATGTCCGCGCGGAGGGACAGAAATGCTGGTGTGGGAAAAAAAAATGCAAATTGCAACAGAAGCAAGAACAAGAACAGGAACAAATGCGAAAAAAATCAAAACAGAAAAAATAAAGAGGCGAGGACCCGCTGGCAATCGGCTAATTTTAGATTGTACAAGTGCATACATACATACATACACACCCAGGTCCTTTGGAGAAACAAGCATTTTTGTAGTATTGTCTTGATTGCATACGTCACGTACGCATACATACATTGAATATATCCCTTTTGTCCCATCCCGGAAACTAAAAAAAGAGGGGCTTTACGCATTTGAACTTACGTTTTAAACTCGGATATATATATATATCTGAAAGAGGCCACTAGTTATAATTGAAAAGGGGTAAGGAATCGCACATCACATTCCTTAACGCCTTTTATATTTTTTTTTTATTCTTTTGGGTACTGTAAACTTATACGTTTACGCTTACGTTTTAACAGTGGTTACTCCGTTTTTTTGTTTTGTTCGATTAGGTGAACTTAACTGGGGATAACGCCACACATACTGTCTGATGCAAAGGAAAACAGGTCCGACCATAGAACTATCTCTGAGGGAATCCCTAAGAGCTAACGCAAAGGCTAACATCAAGGACACACGGGAAGTCAGCAGAAAACTGCTTCCTCCAACTACAACTACAACTACAAACAACTCTCATAACATGATGTCTCCTAAGGGGTACGGCGGGACTGGATCCCCCCTGAAGAATAGTCCGCCACGCAAGGAGGGTGGGGATGACAGCGGTAACGGGAAGGGAAACCAGAACAACAGAACCCCTCTTCGCGGCCACAGACGCACGTCTTCAAAGGACGGAAGCAGCGTTATGGCCAGCGGGAACAGCGAATACCCAATGACGCCCTCGCCACCTAACAAGGTCCGCCGCTCCTCGGCTTCCATGGGGTTCCTCGCAACGCCCAAGTTTAATTCTTTGAATATGCTGGCGGGAGAACAGGGGCTGTCACATAAGAAGGCTGGTTCACATGCTATAAGTGACGATGAGCGTGAAAACGAGAACGGCGACCAGGACAACGTTCCCGCAGCAGTGGCGTTTTCACCTTCATCTCGCTCGACGCGACTACTACCACCAACTACCCCAAAGTCAAAGAACCACGAGTCGTTCATGTCGCCAACGCCACACCTGACATCTCCCAGTATATACAAGGAGTCCAACAAGCCAATTAGGGAGATATCCAATAACCTAAAGACGAGGCTGAACTACGCCCTAGTGAAGCTGCAAAATGGCTGGGTAGACCGGACGTTGCCAGAGCTGGAGAGCGAACTGGACAGACAGCAGATGCTGGTACAGCAGAGACAACAACAACAACAACAGATGAGTCCGCAGCACCAGGAAATCTTCCTATCTCCATCGCACCACGTTTCTTCGTCCTATACGAACCAGTTTGCGTATGGGAACGAGAATGACAACTCAAACGATGAGAATTCTGATAGTACAAATTCTGCACGCCTGGCATTTATGAAGGCACTTGCTTCTCCAGTAAGGCAGCAGTCACACGAATACTCTGAACTACCTAGGTCAACTTTTCAGCACAACAAGGATAGCCACACGGCGACAACGCACGACTCAACGACGTCACCTTTGAAGTGGTCACAAACGTCGCGGAGCGGCTCAAACTCTAAACATGGACAACAACAGGACCAGTCTTTGGAAGCCACACAGGATGTGACTAAGAATGGAAATAAGAAGGGAGGAGCTACAGAGGTGGCAGCTATAGAGACACTGATGTCTCTGTCGTCACCCAAGAAATCAAAACCCTCAGTGTCTTTCAAAGACAAAAGAGCTAGTGCACATGATTCAGATAATGACACTGAGGTCGACATTTCAGACGAGAATGTGGCTTCGAACAAATAAATAGACCTGACAGGTTTACTATATTTAGCCAGCAAAACATCTCTCAAGGTTCGACCTCATTCTGTCCGGCATTGATACGTATAAATATCACACACGGAGCATAATTATATTAAAAGGGTCTTTTTTGACTTCCATTGCCACTTCTTGTACTACTGTACGCTCTCAAGAGCCTCGCTGACCCATCCAAATTTACTTCTCTCATTCCAAACAGACACACACGGCCGTCTGTATTACATATATTACTACTACACTATTTTTTACCAGCTAATGTCTTAATTAACAAAGTATATACTCCTATGTACTAAACACATTTTTTTTCTTCTTCATCTTTCAGTATTACTACGGCTTCAGTTTTATTTTTTCCTTTAATTATAATCGGAAGTAAGTGATATAAACTCCGAACGGCCTTAAGATGTGGGGTAAATAGCCGCAACTTTTACCCCAATAGTGGGAAATTGTTTCTTTAAGTGCATAATGAAGTAATTTTATATATATACACACAACACACATATGAATGACTATGAAACGAACCTCATGATAAGTTCAATACTTAGGTGACTACTACTCCCAGAGTCATAACTATCTTAGAGACCATCATGAACTCAGAATTGGAGAGACTATACAAGAAGGAAACTAAAATTACAACTGCAAATCCATCAAGATCAAAGGGAGCTGTATTAATTGAAACAGAAGATATTTTGAATGTGGTCTACGATGTATATACACCGAGACAACAAGAATGCGATAGCCTACCAACGTCGGTAAAGGTTAACTTGCTGTTTCTGCATGGAAGCGGTATGAATAGGTCTGTTTGGGAATACTACATTGCTTACCTACCACAAAAACTTGTGGGGAATAGTGATTGGATGCTTGGGAAAATAATAACTGTGGATCAGGTAACACATGGCGATTCTGCAGAACTTAATAGGTCTCGGCTCGGTGTTAATTTTGACTGGGCTGATGGTGCAAGAGACGCCTGCCGTGTGGCAGAGTTAGAGTTTATACCAAAGAGTACCCCCAATACCATAAATGTTGTAGTTGGTCATTCAATGGGTGGGTTTCAGGCTCTCAGCTGTGGAGTGTTAGCTCCATTTCTCTTTGATCAGATTGTGGTTATCGAACCTGTTGTCTATGTACCACATGTTGATAACAAAGAAGGAGTGACAATAGTCCCACCAAAATTTCACAAGGCACTACTATCTAAGATGGATGACACGTTCAACAGTATAGGGGATTTTAAGATTTTTATGAAGACGAAAAGTTTCTACAGAAACTGCCACCCAGAAATTGTTGAGAGAATGACACAATTCGAAGCTGTTATGTTACCAGATGGCAAGGTAAGGGCAAAAATTTCCAAAGAACAAAACATAATGTGTTACCTTACATTGGATCCAACGGCAAGGTGGTTGATAGGGTCTCTCCCATTTATAAATGTACCTGTGTATGGGATTGTTGGTGGAGTTTCGACATGGACCCCTCCTCAGAATCAAGAAATTTTAGTTTCTAAAATCCCAGACTACCATCAAGATTTCATCTCAGACGGTGATCATTTAGTAAATCTGGAAGACCCAGATACATGCATTAAGAAAATTGTTAGCTATATCTCTGAATATGTGTCAGAGAAAAGTAAAAGGGCCAGTGACATAGGCCAAAATGACACTCCAAATGACCAACAGAGAAAACAACTTTTTGAAGAAATGTTTACAAATTTTCAAAGGGAAAGGGTAAAGGACGGCAATATCATTCTGGCTAAACTTTAGTAACAATTTTTGTAATACGATATAACTAATATAAACTCTACTGTAATAATTATATTTGCAATCTAAGATCATTTTAGACGAATATTGCACTTTTCTGACCCAGTGTATTATCCAGGCGAACTGAATTTTCCAGGATAAAAAAGGATCATATTTCTGACTAAGAATCAAGAACCTCACACTTTTCCTACCATTTAACACCAGAAGAGACTAGGAACTTTGGAGCCGAAAACACATACAAACAGTAGTAGATAAAGGTTAACTTAATCAATACCCACTGTTAAAAGTTTCTATTCCATTTTTCTCACAATCCAGCCGCTTTTTTTTAAAAACCCTTTAAGCTAAAGGGGATACAGAATCCTAAAGAACTAGAGGTCAATAGCAAATTATTTTATAAAAGACTATCGAATCTTTTTAACCAACATATTCTTATTTTATCAAACTACCAACCATGACTGACATTAGCCCTGCTACTGAGAATAGCAATACTAAAACATTCCCAAAGATGAGTGAATCGTTCTTCTCCGACGATGAATCTTCAGCAACCGATGATTCGGTTGTTGAGAATGATATCGAGGTTGACGACACATTCGTCAATACAGCCGAGAATGATGGGTTTGTGAGCACACACAACGGGGCCAACCCAAAGAAGAGGTCTAAGATGACGAAGTCTAAGAAAAAGGGTGGTAGCGACGGTATGAATATGCTTGACCAGAAAGATCAGAGCTTTTTGAAACATGCTAATGCTGATATTCCTGCAGACTTTGAACCTGACACTGTCTCTGGAATGTTTAGGACTCACGATTTCAGTTATCTAAAGCTGAGACCCGACCACGCCTCAAGACCTATATGGATATCTCCAAGCGATGGTAGAATTATCTTGGAAAGTTTTTCTCCACTGGCTGAACAAGCGCAGGATTTCCTTGTTACAATTGCTGAACCTATTAGTAGACCATCTCACATTCACGAATATAAGATTACCGCGTACTCTCTCTATGCTGCTGTGTCTGTTGGTTTAGAGACGGACGATATTATATCTGTTCTAGATCGACTATCGAAGGTTCCTGTTGCACAATCTATTATTGATTTTATCAAGGGTGCAACTGTATCTTACGGTAAAGTGAAACTTGTCATTAAGCATAATAGATATTTCGTCGAAACTACACAGGCTGACATTCTGCAAATGCTTTTGAAAGATACTATTATTGGCCCTCTCAGAATTGACAGTGAACAACAACAGCTAGCTCAAATGCAAGAACAACAGAATGGGAAAGACACAAACAAAAATGTCAACCCTAATGATGTCGAAGCGATGTTCAGTGCCGTCATTGGTGGTGATAACGAGGGCGATGAAGATGAGGATGACTTAGACGCTGTTCATTCATTTGAAATTGCTAACGGATCAGTTGAAATAGTAAAGAAAAGATGTCAAGAGATCGATTATCCTGTTCTAGAAGAATATGATTTCAGAAATGATCATAGAAACCCTGATTTGGATATCGATTTGAAGCCCTCTACCCAAATTAGACCATACCAAGAAAAATCTTTAAGTAAAATGTTTGGTAATGGTCGTGCCAGAAGTGGTATCATTGTGTTACCTTGCGGTGCTGGTAAAACACTAGTCGGTATTACTGCTGCGTGTACCATTAAGAAATCGGTGATCGTACTTTGCACGTCTTCTGTTTCTGTGATGCAGTGGAGACAGCAATTTTTACAATGGTGTACCCTTCAGCCCGAGAACTGTGCTGTATTCACTTCCGATAATAAGGAAATGTTTCAGACAGAGTCCGGTCTAGTTGTCTCCACGTACTCGATGGTAGCAAATACTAGAAATAGATCTCATGACTCTCAGAAGGTTATGGATTTCCTTACCGGAAGGGAGTGGGGTTTCATCATTCTAGATGAGGTGCACGTTGTCCCTGCTGCCATGTTCCGTAGAGTCGTATCTACCATTGCAGCCCATGCCAAACTTGGTTTAACAGCCACCCTTGTCAGAGAAGATGACAAGATTAGTGATTTGAATTTCCTGATCGGACCTAAGCTATACGAGGCTAACTGGATGGAGTTGTCCCAAAAGGGACATATCGCTAATGTCCAATGTGCAGAAGTATGGTGCCCTATGACTGCCGAATTTTACCAAGAGTATCTGAGAGAGTCTGCTAGAAAGAGAATGCTGCTGTACATCATGAATCCAACAAAGTTCCAGGCTGCCCAATTCCTGATCGAATACCACGAAAGAAGAGGTGACAAAATCATCGTATTCTCAGATAATGTGTATGCCCTTCAGGAATATGCCCTGAAGTTGGGTAAGCCCTTCATTTATGGTTCCACCCCACAGCAGGAACGTATGAATATCTTGCAGAATTTCCAATACAACGACCAGATCAACACCATATTCCTGTCGAAGGTTGGTGATACTTCTATCGACCTTCCAGAAGCTACCTGTCTAATTCAGATTTCATCTCACTACGGTTCTCGTCGTCAAGAGGCTCAGAGATTAGGTAGAATTCTGAGAGCAAAGAGACGTAATGATGAAGGTTTCAACGCTTTTTTCTACTCTCTGGTATCTAAGGACACCCAAGAGATGTATTATTCCACCAAGAGACAGGCATTCCTAGTTGACCAAGGTTATGCATTCAAGGTTATTACCCACTTGCATGGTATGGAGAATCTTCCAAATTTAGCCTATGCATCTGCAAGAGAACGTAGGGAGTTATTGCAGGAGGTTCTTCTGAAGAACGAAGAGGCTGCTGGTCTTGAGGTTGGTGATGATGCAGACAACTCCATTGGTCGCGGCTCAAATGTGAAGAGATTCAAGTCAAAGGCTGTCAGAGGTGAGGGTTCCCTAGCAGGCTTAGCCGGTGGTGAAGATATGGCATACATGGAGTACAGTACTAATAAAAATAAGGAGTTAAAGGAGCACCATCCGTTATTCCGCAAGTTGTACTACAAAAACCTAAAGAAATAAATCACATTCGATTTCCAATAATAATGTTCACTAGTGTACAATACGAACGCGCATACTCTGCCTTCTAGTGGAGTTTCGAAACAGTACAATCGCCCACCATGTGTCTGCATGAACTGACATATTCGGACTTACGGACTTAATCAATTAAAAACAAAAAAAAAAACCAAAAAAAAACATTGTTAATTAAACCCATATCATATATAATCTGCATATTTACTTACGTAATAAAATAATCAAACAAAAAAAAAACATCATCATGTATTGTCTAAGAATCGATCTATTGCCATTATTTCTTCTTGAATTCCTTGACAGCTTCCAGGGACTCTTGAATTTGCTTTCTTGATATGCACATGGTATCCTCGATGCTCTTTTTGAAGTTAGTTGAGTGAGATACCAAATCTTGGGTATTTTGTTGCAAAATTTTAGTCTCGGTGAGCGTATTTAATTTCCAGAGGTTAGCTTCGTTCTCTTTTTCTTTTAAAACATTTTCGGTCTCTTTAATGCTTCGTTCAATTGCTTGGAGGGCTTTTTGATTTTTGTTTTGGAGTTCTTCCAATTCAATCCTTTGAACAACCAAATCACCCTCATTCTTTTGTCTTTGAGCTACAATCCTGGATTTTAATTCAGATAATTCCCTTTCTTGTTTTTGATATTCGGTGTTCTTTCCATTAATTTTGTCTTTTAATTCAATGATCTCATCCTTTATTTTGGTATTTTCTACATTGACTTTTTCAGTTCTGAGGAGGAACTCTTGATTCAATTTATCCATCTGTCGCCGTTGCTGGTCGAGTGGTCCAGAACCAGAGGAAATTTCTTCCTCAAGCATACCAGTAATCTTTACTTGTATATTCTCGTCCATATCCTTCAACAATGCTTTCTTTACTTTAATGTTCAATGCACTCCTGATTTCATCTTCTCTACTGGCAGACCACACCGTATTGGCATCTAGGAAAAACTTATCTAAAGTTGTTTCATACTGTCGAACAACATTGGCGAGACTGTGTACTAAACCATTACCCTCATATTTTCGCGTTTTTATCAAGGCAGTTAATTTATCGCAGAGGTCTGTTACAGTATCTAAGCTTTCGAGAAGGCCATTTTTCTCCTTAAGTTTGGTTTCTACCATCTCTAGCGACAGTCCACTGCTTTCTAAAGTTTGGAGAATTTCCCGAATGCCTTTCTCAATTTCTGATACATCGTTATTCTTCTCGTCAAGCTCAGTCTTCATTTTCTGTAACTTCTTGGGCCATTCTTCAGACTTAGATTCCATAGATGTAATGTACTTTTGAAACTTTTCCAAATCATTTTTTAAGGCTTCATATTTTTCTATCGATTTTGTGAATGTCTCGCTAATTTGTTTAATATATTGGTATTTTGAAAAGTACCTTTCGTTCTGAGAGTTTAAATTGTAGATATCGCTCTCGATAATGTGTGTGAATTTCTCAAATCCAAGAGTTAACTTTTCCATGGGAACAGTATAATCGTCATCAACCCTCAGAAAGTTCTTGTAACACTCCGTGATATAGTTAATAAACAAATTTTCCACCATAAGCTCGTACTTCTCTTGGATCTGATTCTGTTCATCCAATGTCTGGACGGGAGTATTTATTGAGACCATTTCTTGGGTTGGCTGACTTCTCATTGTATGATCTGAATCTTCCACTGTTTGATCTACCTTAGAATTAACCCGTACCAACCAATGTAACATCCCGAGGAATTTATGCCACGAAGCTCCTCCAACCGCACTAATCTGTGATTTGTTGATAGATTCGAGGTACGGATATTGCAGATTTTTCAGTATCTGATAAACATCTGATTCCACCGATCTACTGAACCTATGTCCTGGATCAAGCCTTTGATACAACCACTTGAATATTATGATGAATCCCTTTTGTGTTGGCTGTCTAAGGTTTTTAATAGAAACTGGATGATTCGTTTCTATATCAAATTTGTTCTGCAAAAGATACTGAACAATCTCTTCCTGGATAGCTTGTTGGAAATTTCTATCCCTCAGAGGACGAGGATCCCTATTATTTAGGACTGTATTATTGTAGGAAATATCAGTGGATTTGAATACGGATGATTGAGCTAAACCGACATTGGAATATCGGTCCGGTCTCTCAGAGGAGCTTCTCCTCCGCTGGTTACTACCACTTGGGAGACTCTGTCTCCTCATTCTCCGTTCATTATCACTAGGAACACTAGGCTCCTCAAGCATAGTCGTTCTAGACCGCTTCCTGCCGTTACTGACCGATCGGTTCTCCGTGGTAGCATGCTTCTGTATACTCTGGTTTATCATGGACGATAATCCCGTCGCAGAACTTGTGCTATTCCTTCTCATAGTTGTATTCGATTGCTGTCTATTAGAGCTGGCAGTAGGTTGTGAGAATGATGGTAGTGGAATCTGCGACTCTTGTCTTAGCGTGTTAGCTGAAGGGATCGATGTTGTAGAGACATTCCCCGTAGCTTGGAAAGGGTTCGGAATATTAGTTACCGAATTTATTTGTGAGCTCATTGGTATATACGATTGATTAAGAATGCGTACACAACCAATACGCGTGTTATGGGAATTTTTGCTCCTTTTTGGATTCGAATGGCGAACAAGGGCCAGATGATGTGCTTACCTTATGTTAAAGATGTTTGTTTACGTTTGCACCTCGCAGGTTCGGCCGGTCTCTTATTTTTTTCTTTAGCCGTCGGATCCGTTTGCGAGGGGACAGCCAGAACCACCACTGAGACTTGTGCGGGCATTTCTGAGGGGAAGGGCCCTGACTACAGTTACTTCAGGGTAAGATATATAACAGTTGTTATGGGAAGGTAATCAGTGCACAAAGCTGGCATAGTCACCTATGCTTCAGAATGTTATAAGCGTGGCGATAAGTACTGTTGGATGGAGAGTGGGAGTGAAACTTTCTAAGCTTGTGCTTTGACATGTGTACGTTAACAATATTTGAACTCTATATATCGCCACATTCGGATACATTGGGATATGCCTAGAAAGATCAAGATACAGCATCCAGGGCTACTAAATAAAATTATCGTTTAGAAGTAGAATTTACTTTCCTTTGTAAAAGTATGGATTTTCTAGGTCTTCTCGAGAGCGCGGATCTTCACATGCTAGAGACTTCGCGCAGTGCTTCCAATCGAACGGCGAACCCGACAATGACACACACACTTCTCATGTGGCAAATTTATAATGATGTTCCTCTACAAGCGGTTTGACTTTATTCACACACCTTAATTGAAAGACACTGTGAGACACACTTGCAAGCTACCCAATTGCACCCGACAAACAATTAGTGAAGGAACAAACATCTACTATGAAGGTATTACACACAGTACAGGAGGTTATCGAGTGGAGAACTAACGCAATCGACCGCCGTGGAAAGACGATTGGGTTTGTCCCAACAATGGGATGCCTACACAATGGCCACGCTACACTGATTAAGAAGTCTGTCGAGAACAATGATTACACAGTGGTAAGCATCTTTGTCAATCCATCGCAATTTGCCCCAACGGAGGATCTGGATCAGTACCCTAGGACGATGGACGAGGACTCCAAATTGCTTCAATCATTAGATGTCGACGTCCTATTCGCACCCTCTGCCTTGGAAATGTATCCACAGGGTATTCCTCTGGATGTAGAGCACCAAAGAGGCCCATTTGTGAGTGTCCTAGGGGTCAGCGAGATGCTGGAAGGCAAAACGAGACCCAACTTTTTCAGAGGTGTTACCACTGTTGTAACAAAATTATTCAATATTGTTATGGCAGATAATGCTTATTTCGGCCAGAAGGATATCCAACAGTTTATTGTGCTAAATGTGATGGTCAATGAATTATTCGTGAACACAAAATTGACAATGGTTCCAATTGTTAGAAATGAACAGGGTCTTGCTCTTAGCAGCCGTAACAAATACCTGTCCCCAGAATACCTGTCCATATCCTCCAACATATATAAAGGCCTATCCAAGGTCAGAGACTTGATCTCAAACGCTTCCTCTGCAGACTCATTCGCAAGAGACACTCTTCTTGCATCTGTGGAATCTACTTGGGCCCCATTTGTTGATTCTGGCGATTTTAAGATTGATTACATATCCATTGCGGACTTCAATACTCTACACGAGGTGGAGAACGCCAGATCGGGTGATAAAATCGTAATCAGTTGTGCCATCAACGTTTATGACAAGAACACCAAAAACACTGTCAGACTGATTGACAACATTGTCTTATAAATGAAACAATAACACTACGTTTACCATTTTATACAGTTATATATCTATCTATGCTGACCTCAATTTAAAATACTGAGAAAACTGTTGAAAAATATCTAATAATTTTATATTTGCCTTGTGGGGGTGTAATGAAAATAAACGAATACATAGGGTTGACTTTACGAAGAGAGGGCAATCACAGCTACCAACGAGAAAAATATATCCAACGGACATAATTTGAACTCATATATGAACTGGCGTCCCGTTAGCTTACCAAATTGCAACGCAGAATCAGGAAGACAAACAATAATGTGCTGAAACCCTCTGAATAGAATGTAGAAATTCAAATCATCCATCAGAGGACTATTTCCTACCGATTCTGGCGTTTCGAAACATAATTTTAGGGGTACTATTCAAGGCCGATGTTTGCTAGTTCAGAAGTATATAAAAATAAATTCCAAATTATGCATAGGGCATTCAGGTATCCAACATTGTATCAACTTACAACCAGTACCTGTTTCATTCCTATTATCAGGCATGTATTGTCGTCACAATAATCTATTGTTAGGCATCGTGCTGGTGTGTCTTTTGTTCAACAAAAAATGTCTTTCCTACTTCGGACTTTCGGAGGTGTGGCGATACCCGTTATCTCAGAAATACCCCAAAATATATAAGGGACAGGCGTGTAGATTCGAAGAAAAAAAATATTAGACCTGTGTTATCCCTATTCACCTACCTAAAATTCTAAACTATTTATCCAAAATCGAATTCACATTAGAAACTGAAATAATTAAAATTACACCCATCAGCGTAACTGGCGTTGGCAATTCAACAACATATTAAGGAGTTATCTGACACATAATCTACACATTCAGTATACACACATTCTCAAAATTAATATCAGAACCGACAGAACCTGCATACTGACAACATGGATGAAAATAACCCTAACCTAAATCCACATTTATCTATTTTTAACTTATTGGAGCACGGTGGCTCTTCATCCAACCAACCAAGTAAAATGCAATCTGACAAGGAAATACTAAGGAAAGACATTCAAACCTCAGAGGAGAAAAGGAGTAGCAATATTGATACAACTGAATCATTTCCGGAGCAACACGACGAAAATAAATTAGGAGATATGCTTCCAGAGTCGTGGTTTGAAGTCAAAAAAGAAGATATTGACACCTCAAACGATATTATCTCAAGTACCTCACATACAAATACTGCTGGGATCCTATCATCAAGTGATACATCTGAAGAAGAACTCGAATCCCAAACTTTTCAGATACAAAATGACCCTGAATCACACTCAAATCTTGAGCTAACCAAAAGTAGAAAGGAAGAACTGATTTTTAGTCTAGACTTAAAAGAACTTCCAAATGTCAATAGTCTTAGCAAAGATATGAGAACTCAAATGTGTGTGGACCAGTCGAGTCAATGTTTTGAAGGTAGAAACACTTTGTCCTCGGCAGAATTTAGTGATATCAATGACGTGGACAGTGTAACTATCACGAAAAGTATGACTGCCTCAACGGGTTCATTTATCATGCCTAGATTATCTGTAAACAGACAAGGTACCGAACCTTCAGGAACTAACGATCTTCATAAACTCAAAATTTTGATTGTAGGAAGATTAGGTCTAGAATTTTGGAAACAAATCCCAAACTCGTTCAAGGACGTTTTTATTATCCCCAGAACTATTGATGTCAAAGAATACAATAATTTCTTCGGAATTATCATTGCTATCAAAGAGGTCAATGAGTTAATGAACCTTTTGAATAAAATTTCAGAAAAGGTAAAGACATCGGTACCAATTACTACATTAACGGCAGACGAAGACAATTTAATTCAGGTAAGAAATATTACAAATTCCTTTGTGGAGAAGGACATTATTTCTCAAATGTACCCCACCTTTTTCTCTTTTAACAAGGTAGAACTAACCAAATTTTTATTTTTCATTTCCTCAGTCGATAAAATGTTTAGACAACACCAGGAATATATCAAATTATCTGCAGTTTCAGAGGCTGGCTCCTCTCCTAACATACATGAAACATGTAATTCATTTAAATTCGCTTCAACTGGGTGTAGCCATGATCAAAGGAGGTCACGTCAGAGTAATAAGGACAACAAGAGGAGAAATTCCGAGAAAGCAAATTCTCAATCAAGGAAAGTTCAAAAGACGACAAATACGTCCCAATCCTGGATACAAGAAAAAATCATGAATAATAAGTGGTTTATATTTGGAATGTCATTTTCTGTCGGGTTCGGAGTTGGGTATTCCTTGTCATATTGGGCTGATGCTAAAATTATGACTGTTTCCTTTGGATACCTTCGGAGATTCATTACTGATACTCAAGCCGATATTCCTGAGCCAACACCTCCTGATACTATATCAAAATTAAAGCATTTCGGCGACATAATAAAAACAGTTCTTCTAGTAAACATTCCCGGAAAATTCTTACTATACACAGGATTGGCCAAAGAGACATTCAGAGATATTGTATTGCATCTAAAATATACATTTGCAGATTCTGTCGAATTTCTCGAGGCGATTAGGCTACTTCCTCATTCTAATGATGGATTTTTAAAGGGGAATAGTTCTGACACACAAGGTAAAATATTAGCATTAGGTTATATTTTAATGTAACAACGCGTTGGCTCCCATGCTTTAGTATCCACCGTTAGACCATGACAAATTGAATAGCACGATTATATAAGTTTCAATCTCATTAAAATTTCAATATGCAGCTTCCTCCTAATGACGTAATATCAGATAATATACGCTCTGAATTCTTCAAAAGAGTATTCATTAAAACATAATTTGGAGCACATGTGTGCAACTTATCCTAAGTTTCCAGATACCCAATTTTGGGAAATCTTAAACTACAGGTTGATAAAATTTTTATACTGACTTGTCCGTAGAACGTGTTTCTAAGCCTTCGTGGCTGAGAACCATACCAGGCATTACGCGAGAATATGAAACTCGCGTGTCCAGCCAAAATTTTAATCGTCTAAAAATACACATAACAACGAGCGATTCTCATTGCCACTATAGACATATATCTTTAGAAAACAACCATAAACTCTTTACCTCCTACAAGACAACGCACTCTCTGGGTCCATCAGAATTTTTTTTGATATAATTTTCTACTGCGCAAACTTCACGTAACATTTACCATACATGCCACATGTTACATTGGCTAGTCAAAATATTACCAACGAGGTTTTCGCCGAAACCTCCCTATAAAATCAGTATAAGGACAGAGCTGACAGCACTGGTATCTATCGTATCTATATTATCCCTGGTTATTTTGGGTATCACGACAGGTGTTTATTTTACTTCTAACTTTAAGAATACTCTATCAGATCGTCTCTACATTGCTGCTCAACTAAAATCCTCACAGCTTGACCAAACCCTAAACTACCTCTTTTTTCAATGCTATTATGTCTCTAATAGGGATACATTACAAACTAGTTTAGCCAACTACGTTGCAGGAAACAAATCCGAGAGTAACTGGGTCGATACTCAAAGTATTGTAGAGAAATTTTTGAGTTCTTCAAACTTATTTTCTGTTGCGAGAGTCTATGACTCCTCATTCTCTACAGTTCTAAATGCTACCAATAACTCTACAGGTGACCTGGTGCCACAGTCTGTACTTAATGATCTGTTCCCACTTTCCACCAATATGTCTCTGCCATCATCTTTGGATACAGAAGGTATCCTCACAGACCCTGTCATGAATGGAACTAACTATTTGATGTCGATGTCCCTGCCTATTTTTGCAAACCCATCTATTATTCTAACAGAGTCGAGAGTGTATGGATATATTACTATTGTCATGTCGGCAGAAGGCTTGTTAAGTGTATTTAATGATACGACGGCCTTAGCGCAATCAAGTATCGCTGTCGTTTCTGCTCGTAGATCATCACTGGGATACTTAACCGGATATCACTTTGTCTTCCCGCCTTATGGTTCATCCAGTGAATTAATCTCAACAACATTTACACTACGAAACGGCACATTTCTGAACAATGCCTTTAGAACGGGAAAAGGCGGTTCATTAAAGAGTACCAAATTCTTTTACGCAAAGAGTGTTGCTGTCGGCTACTCATCTTGTACCTTCGCACTGGTCAACTGGGTTGCTATCGTTTCCCAAACGGAGAATGTATTCCTATCCCCATCTACAAAACTTGCCAAAATTATTGCAGGCACTGTTGTAGCAATTGCTGTATTTGTCATGCTCGTGACATTCCCGTTAGCGCACTGGGCTGTGCAACCTATTGTCAGACTTCAAAAGGCTACCGAACTCATAACCGAAGGAAGGGGCCTGCGATCAACGATTCCGGGTAGCCATTCGGCTAGTCGAAGTAACTCGATAAGAAGGTCATCGTTCCAGTCCTCAAGGTTTCATTTCCCCAGCGGGTTGAATGCAAGCCTTAGATTTGACAAAAATCATCATTCGGATAATCCGAGTATGAATGAAAAGGCACCTTCAACCGGAGGGTCCACTTCCGTGTCAATTAATCATGAGAGTCTTCAGCACTCGGATAATTTGGTCCAACACCCGAGATCACCAAATGATGATACATCGGTCAACCGAGAGACTCATAGCCTAACTACAGATTCTAATGATAGATTTTCGACTCGGTCCAGAAACTTGACCACGTCAACAAATCTTATAGAGGCGAGAGTTCCGCTCACCAGAACACTATTCTCTGATGAACTAACTGACCTAACGGAAACATTCAATACTATGACCGATGCCCTTGACCAACATTATGCATTATTAGAGGACCGTGTCAGGGCTAGAACGAAACAATTAGAAGCTGCAAAAATCGAGGCCGAGACTGCCAATGAAGCCAAAACTGTATTTATTGCCAACATATCGCACGAACTGAGAACACCATTAAATGGTATCTTGGGTATGGCCGCAATTTCTATGGAGGAAGATGATATTGACAAAATCAGAAACAGTTTGAAACTCATTTTCAGGTCTGGTGAACTGCTACTACATATCTTGACAGAGTTATTAACGTTTTCAAAAAATGTCCTAAAGAGAACCAAATTGGAAAAGAGAAATTTCTGCATTACTGATGTGGCCCTGCAAATCAAATCAATTTTTGGAAAAATTGCAAAAGATCAACACGTACGGCTCTCAATCATCCTCTCACCAAACTTTATTAGAACTATGATTTTATATGGCGACTCGAACAGAATTATCCAAATTGTTATGAATTTAGTCTCCAACGCGTTAAAATTCACACCTGAGGATGGAAAAGTGAACGTACGTATTAAGCTATTGGGCCAATACGATCCTGTTATAAGCGAGAAGTTTAACCATAAAAAGGTTTACGTTAAGAGAGGAACGGAATTCCCAGATGAAAATGCATCTACAAGGTTACACCAAAAAGAAAATCCGAACAAGGATCTCTCCAACAGAATAGAAGACGTAACTTCTGGAACCAAAAAAGACGAGGGTACTCCCGCTTGTGAGAATGAAAACACAACATCCGGAAATGAAACCACATCATCCGATTCTGATAAAGAAAAAGAAGAGGAAGTAGATGACGAAGAAGAGGATGGTGAGGAGGAAGATGAGGATGATGGTACTGATAGTAAATCGTTGGTCTCTGCCAGTACAAGATCATATGATGATACGGTATTCAACAGTCAATTTAAGAAGACCCCTAACCTATACGAGGATGGTGACGACGACAAGGGTGAGGAATTAAGCGAACCAAAGACGTGGGTTATTTCGATTGAGGTAGAAGATACGGGGTCTGGTATTGATAAAAGTTTACATGATTCGGTATTCGAACCATTCGTACAAGGAGACCAGACACTTTCTAGACAATACGGTGGTACCGGTCTGGGGTTGTCCATTTGTAGACAATTAGCAACAATGATGAAAGGTACAATGGAATTAGAGAGTGAAGTCGGTGTTGGAAGTAAATTCACATTTACTGTCCCCTTGACACAAACAAGAGAATTAAAGTTTGACAACAACGACGATCTATTCGAGGACGAGTTTAATGCCAAGAGCAGAAAGAACCGTAAAGTAAAGTTCAAGGTTGCCAGAAGTATTCAAAGCAGAAAATCTCGCTCTTCTATTATTACGGCAGGAAGTAGTTCCAGAACAAGCCGCATCAGTATCGATGATGTTCAGGAGACAGTGCCCGAGGAAGATCAGCCCTCTCACGATGTTATACATTCAGAGGTGGCGTCTAATCATAACGATGTTGAATCAGTGAACCATTCCCACATTAAGCATGCAGTAAGCCTTGATAGACCATTTTTACAAAGCACTGGAACAGCCACGTCGTCCAGAAGTGTTCCATCATTGGCAACAACTGGTAAGAGTCTAAAAATATTGGTCGCTGAAGATAATCATGTGAACCAGGAGGTAATAAAGAGAATGTTAAATCTAGAAAGCATCAATAATATTGAATTAGCATGCGATGGGCAAGAAGCCTTGGATAAGGTGAAGGAACTCTCTACTAACAATGACCACTACGATCTGATATTTATGGATGTGCAGATGCCAAAGGTTGATGGGTTGCTTTCGACAAGATTGATTCGCCAGGATTTACAGTATAAATCACCAATCGTAGCACTAACTGCATTTGCAGATGATAGCAACATCAGGGAGTGTATAGATGCTGGTATGGATGGATTCTTATCCAAGCCAATCAAGAGACCGCAACTAAAGACAATCATTAAGGAATATTGTCCGGGATGGGAGCCCCCAATTAAGAAACCTAGTGCAAAGCCTGCACAGAAGCCTAAACAAGTAACTTCTCCCCCCATCACCCCTAGCGTGACGGCAGAACTCCCAGAAAAGAAGTGAGGATACGGCTAAAGTGGCTGATAATTTTACACATAAGCATATAAATATTCACATAACATTTATAAAAAAGAAGATTTGCATTACATTATTGAGGGAAAAGCGTACCATCTCATCCGGATATCAGTTGTTATTCAATACCGTTCTTAATGAAAACTATATACAATATATAAGATAATGTGTATACTTCTTTTGAGTTCCTTTATTCCATTAAAAGATAGTTATAAAATGTAAAGATTGTTTTTGAGCAATAGCATATATATAATACGAGACCATTGGGCGAAATCAACTATTTTAACTTCTTCTTTGGACGTAGCTGGTTGGTGTGACCACACTTTCTCTTTCTACAGTTGGTAGCTCTTGGTGGAAGTCTGGCGTAACACTTACGGCAAACAGACTTGTCACAGTTGTACTTGGAAGCTAGAGCCTTTAGGGATGGCTCAATGATACCACCTCTTAGTCTTAGGACCAAGTGAAGAGTGGACTCCTTCTGGATGTTGTAGTCGGATAGAGTTCTACCATCCTCTAGCTGCTTACCGGCGAAGATAAGTCTCTGCTGGTCAGGTGGGATACCCTCCTTGTCCTGGATCTTGGACTTAACATTGTCGATGGTGTCGGAGGACTCGACCTCCAAAGTAATGGTCTTACCGGTTAGGGTCTTGACGAAACTGTTAAAAAATTGGAAAATTGAAAGTTAGTAATTTTGGTACATGATTGAAATTTATGAGCGCAATATGTTCAATGAGTTAAGGAGTAATCAGCAAAGCAATATATAACATAATTGATATTGTTTCTTCCTTAGGAATTCATTACAATAATGGATATGTACGCTCCACATTATGGCATCACAGTTGGTTTTTGATGGATGTAGAATAAGCTATATTTGAAGTACCGTTTCTATTCTTTCAAATTACATGTCACATCTTATACTCAAGGTATGGACCTTATGCATCTGATATAAGTTTACTTTAGCGTATTTTTTTGATTCTTTCTCTCCAACTGATAAATATCGTATTACTAATCCTCTCATTCCTCGTTAACAATTTCATTCGCACTCAATCAGTTATTATCATATTATTACATACATTTGCATTTTGGACGTTTGGTTTTTTAAACTACAACAAGGTAAATATGTAATAACATTTGTTTAATAATAACAAGCTCTTAACTTATTCACCTTAATTTGGTGATATAATGTGTCGGGGGTTACAGAGTGTAGCCCACCTCACAGCCAGGGCTGCCCGACTCCCTAGGAAAGACAGTAGGCGTAGGTGCTCCATTACCAAACCAAGGCTAAGTTACAGGCCTGGGGCCTAACAAAAGGACCCACTGGCAGAGACTTCAGCCTAGGGTGGGGGCAGCCAATGCTACGATTGAGCCTAGAGGGGACCCTCTCCGCCTGGAATGTCAGGAGCCACATCCCGGTTAGAGGGAAGTTCACCCATGTCTAGGCGACCCTAGGCCTGAAAATTCAGCCTAGAAGGAAACACAAAAAACCCGGATTTTACCCTCTAGGACCACTTCACTTTTCCCCCTACTTTCTGCGTAGATTTTCTGTAGGAAATTTGTTTTGGTTCCAATTATAATATATATTTTCAATTTTCTGTCCGGATATTTTCTGTGAACACCCGTACACACAAAATGTAAGGATGTAGAAGTCATAATATCTGGAGTTTAAGTGTTACCCTCACTCCTTCTTATTTTTCTCAATTTGGATGGTGATGAATTTCAAGGTACCAGTTGTATTGACATGAATGGATGCCTGTTTACAATAGTAATTTTAGTTTAAACTTAGATAAAAGACCTATAGACGTTTTTCGAGCATATATATTTGATATTACTGTAACATTAAATTTCAAACTGGTAGCAATTATCCTTTTTCTCTTTTTTTTGATTCAACAATTCGGATCATTTGATAAGTACATCTACGGGTCCCCGAATATATTATACCATTACCACTGGATAGATCAGATACATAGAATCACTAGCAATTCCACCAATCCATTTTGACTCGAATATCACAATGGAAAATAGAGATAGAGATGTCCGCACGACCCTCTCTTCTGATTTACAGATACCTGTATCGAGATTAGTGGGCGTTGACTCAGAACTAACCGAAATTTTATTAAACAAAATCAGCACGCTGAAGAATGTCCAAAGAGAAAATGCTGAATTAACACAGGACATTACTGACCTTAAAACGCCATCTGAATCTGCTATTAATGAAATAGGACACAAGGTAACACAGTCGAACGAAACAATCGCATCGTTATCTGCAGAGCGCGATTCAGGGCGACAATTAATCGAGAGTCTAACAGGACAATTGGAAGAAGAAAAGATACTGTGTAGTACCCAAATATCAGAGATCAACTCATTGAAAATTAATGATACAAAGTCCCGTGCTCAGATGATGTCACTGCAAAAGATAATTGACGATACTAGCGCACTAAATGCCAAGCTACAGACACCAGATTCCACAGATTCTGATACCATTATTGGTCTCAGAACGCACAATATTGAACTTGGTGGTGCAATCGAGAAAATGAGAGAAGATCAGGAATACCAAAGTCTGGAATTAAGAAGAAAAGATGAAGAGATTGCATTACTTGTTGCTCATAGAAAATGGCTGGAGGACAAATTAAACGACCAAGCGAATACTAATAAAATCACAAAGGAGAATAAACCTCCATATTCCGAGGATTTGTCTGGCGAGTTGTTACAATTAAGGGAAGGTAATAGACTATTGAAAAGCACACAGGAATCGCTACAAGATCAGAACGAAACACTTGCTCTGGAAGTCGAAAGGCTAGGCCGTGAACTCAAGGCGGAGAAAGATAACATGAGCAAAAAACAAGTAGACTTTGAGAAGGAACTCCATTCTCATGCGCAGATACACGAAACATTGTCAGAACAAGTTAAAGCAGCGCATGGATTTTCGGATACAGAAAAGAGATTTCCAGATATCACCCAAGATGTCCAGGAAAGAGAACGTTTATTGTTCGAGTTGTCCCAGACTAAATCTGATTTACAGGATTACAAAGAAAAGTTTGAAAGCTTACAAACTATGGTCGATACAATTACTACTGACCACGGTGAGATAGATAATATGAATTCATCCAAAACAGTTTTAGATTCACTAGCATCTCCCAATGTGCAAGAAGTAACATCGTTGAAGAAGCAACTGTTACAAGAGAGGCGTCACAAAGAGGAAATTCAAAATGAAATGCACATATTTATTAGCGAGATGGAAAGCAAAGTTCCCATGATCGAAAGTTTTAAGGAAAGAGCAAGTGACCTTGAAAACCAACTCTACAAGACTACAGAATTATTAAACCAAACATCGAATAATAACCACGTAATATCACTGGAGTGTGATAATCTTCGCAAGAAGTATAAAAATAAAGATAACTCACTGAAAGCGTTGAGAATTCAAAGATATGACTTGGCCCGTCAGGTTCAACTTTTATTGTTGGCTTCCCCACAGCATGACTCCAAACAAAAATTGCTAACAGACGAAGAAATCTATTTTATTAGAAAATTGTTGAAGAGTGAAAATATCGATGACTATGACGATTCCCAGAAGGTTATTACCGAAAATTTTGTAGCAATTTCGAATATACAGGACCTCCAACAAAAAAACATACAATTAGTTAGTACCGTAAGGGAATTAGCGGCAAAACTAGAGCATGTCGAGTCTTTGAAAAACATAACGTCTGGTCAAACTGCAAATGAGGATAGTAGTGCATTTTACGATTTACAGCGTCATTCGAAGACTTTAGAAAACCAAGTGCAGCAGCTATCGACAGAGAGAGATTCTTTGAAATTATTGGCATTATCTTCTTTGAGCAATGTTGACGATGAAAACAGGAACTCTTCCTCAAAAGCTAATAATGAGAAGGTGGAAGACCTACAAAAATGTCTTGACAACCAGGAAAAGAAGTATACTTCGATAATATCACAACTAAGATCTTCAATCTCTCAATACAAGGATCATTTAAGAATATCTGAAAACGATATCTCTCAAGCGCGTATCATTGCTGACGGACAGCAAGAGAAAATTAACCAACAATCCCAGGAACTCAGCGATGCTCGCCAAACAAATACCACCCTATCTGATAAAATAGAAAATATTCAACAGCATTTCGCAGAAAACACGACAGCTAAGGAGTCAATATTGAAGGAGGTAACATCTTTAAAGCAGCAGACAATGCTGCTTCAGAACCAACTTGAACAGAGCAAAATTGAACAAAATAAGTTTCAGACAAGCAATGAATCGTTACAGCACGAACTTATCCAAGTATGTGAAGAACGCAACCATCTCAAAATCCAAATCGGTGAATTGGATAATACCAGATTTAGGCTTGAAAACAATAATCTCGCATTCATAGAACAAAAGAATTCTCTACAAAATGAAATAGAGAGTTTAAGAAATCAACAGATTTCCCAAGATGGTGCTATTAAGGAAATAGAAGTATCTAGAAACACTGAGATCGATTGGTTCAAGTCAGAATTAACAAAGACAACTAATATGATAGGAGATTACGAAAAGAAAATTTCAGAACTTGAAAGTAAGAATAAGGAACTTCTCATAGAACAGCGTATGCGGAATGACTCTGATTATAAGTCCGTACATTCAAGCAGAGGTGGAGTGGAATCAGGTGACATTTCTGCGTTCGATCCAGAATCAATTAGCGGTGACAACGGCACCAATGCTTCTTCATTGGAGGCTAACCATCAGTTATTGATCGATGAAGCCAAATCGGAATCTGATTCTGCAAAAATGCAACTGAGGAGCAACATTAATAAGCTGGAAGACAGGATTACTGAATTGGTGGCTAATAACAAAGAAATTCAACTAGCTCTTTCTTTTTCGAAAGACCAAAATGAGGTTCTGAAGAATCAAATACGTGTCTTTAACAGAAACGAGGGCATTATCGAACATATTGATCTTGTGAATGATGCCAATAGTATTGGAACAACCAGCAATGAAGCAACAGATATACATGGTACAGGACATGATACATCACTACCAAAATGGAATTCATCAAGAAATACCTTCAATTTATCTTCCGGCTCGACATTAGGAACTAATACACTAAAATCTGAGCCCGTACAAGAAAATCTGAACTTATCGGGGGACAAATTTCGTACGGTGAACCATTTAGAACAACCACATATCGACATAGAAGGGAACACGGATGAACATAACAATACCAATAAGACCATCGAAGATCATAACGAACAACAATTATCCATGGAGGGAACTATTTCTGCACTAACTAATACCATTACAGCGAAGGATGAAGAAATAAGAAATCTACGTGATGAAAAGAATCTCTGGAAGCTTACAGCAGAAAGTTCCACCCAGGGAGTAAATCTTGACACCCATAATGGCGATGAGCTTCAACTTACAGTAGAAAAGTTACAATCTGAGCTTAATGCCAAAAACGAAGAAAATAAAGACCTCAACGATAAATTTAGTAGACTAAAGAAACAGGCCCATGAAAGGCTAGATTCCAGTAAAATGTTGGCCAACCACTTGAATGAAGAAGTGGCATCACTGAAAACCGATAACAGCAAATTGTTAGCTGAATTAAAGAAAGACAGTGCACAAGGACACCATCCTTGGTCTGATTCTGATAAGTCTGATAACATTATCGATAATGCTCCGAGTGAGTCTATTGATGTTGAAAAATTAGCATCTGAAGTAACCTATCTGAAGACAAAATTGGGATTGCTAGAAGGGTCGGAAAAAAGTCTGAGCGTTCTTCAAAATTTAAAAGATTTGGAAAAGTTGAAGGGCAATATTAAATATAAAACGAACATTTCACTTACAGAATCTGCAACAGAACCTCGTGAAGATTCACCAGTGGAGGCAACCATCAATACTCCTGGTTTCAACAAAACTGAATTAGAAAATATAAAGCTCAAATGGCAATCGGATTGGGAGATTGAAACAAACAAAAGAATCGAAGAGGCTAAGGAAGATCTAAAGAAGCACCTTAGACAACCCGCCGAAGACAAGATTAATCGCGTCATCGAGAGGCGTAAACTTGAGTTAGAGGAGAGTTTTGAGGAGACAGTCTTAGAGAAGGCTCAGTCTATCGTATTATCCAACGGTTTTAATCAGACAGCTGATCAGATAAAGGACAAACTGACGCAGGATATGAGATCCGAAATGCAGAAGGAGGTAGAAGACCTGCGCAAGAAATCATTCGAGGAGGGTAGACAACAAGAATCCATGAAGACAATGTTGCTACAAAGGAAACTTTCAAAGTTGGAGAATACGCAAGGTAGTCCTCCAAAATCTACAGAACAGAGGCCAACCAGTAGTAGAATGATTGATGATCTGGCCCCTCTTGGAAACGATGCGAACGAAAATACTACAGAATCAAGCACAGAACAGAACAAAAATGCTTCATCTGGTTCTCCGTTCGGTGGCACTGCCAGTAATCCATTCACATTTGGTGCCACGAAACCGACAATGATGTTTGGTACCCCGAGCAATACCAAGTCTCCCTTTCAAAATGTTTCGTTTGGACACCTGGCTGATAAAAAGGACACGGGGAAACAATGGACACCATTTTCCAATGATACAACTAAGAAACTACCTGGACACACCGCGCCTGAAATTGGCACCCCTAACACTCTAGCCAATAAGGATATGCCCATTGATCAATTAACTGATAGTCAACATGTAAATTTTTCCACGGATGAAAGAGATGATGAACACCTAAATAAGAAGCCAAAAACAGATATTTAGTGCAACATATTTACCTACATATTTTACCCACATATGTGCAACATGGAATAATGTATCTCATTCTAATCGTAACTTTATTAAAAATAAATATTTATGAACCGTAGCATTAAGAAGGTCGCGCCTAATTATATTTTTTTATTCCGTGATCACATGCTCTACAAATAAAGCGATATACATAAGAATATATATATCTCATACCAATACAAAATAGCATACAAACAATAAACGGACCGAGAATTGCAGAATCATATATCCTCATGATAGATCCACGAGAGGAAATCACAACAGATCTATATGACAATGTCACATCTGATAGTGAAGAGGAACGCGAAATCCAGAGGAAATTAGAGGAAATCGAAGCTCAGAAGGCTGATCTATCCCAACGGCTCAAACGAAAGAAGGAAAGAACAAGGATATTAGATCCAAATTTCAGAGGTATACAAGTACCATCGTCACCTGAGAAACCACGGCTCAAAAAGGAAACCCCTTCAAGCCCGGTTAAAAGTAACAACGCTAAGCTGTTGAGGGAGCAATTCCAACAGCAATCTGATCAAAATGAAAGAAATTTACTAGCAAAACTTGGGAAAACCAGTGAAAATGATTCTGGTGAGATATCAACTATCAAAAGTCCAACATACTTCATGCAGAAATTTCAAAAGGCCAAGCAGGATGACAAGGTCAAGGCACAAGCATTCCAACAGATGATGAGTACGCGTGTCCATGCATTTGACCATACTATCGAGGGTAAAGCGTTCCAATCCGTTGCAGTAAATGAACTAGATCCCTATTCTAAACTTTGGATTAAGAAGAGATATATCCCAAAGAACGACTTAGAGTCAATGTTCAAGGATGTGAAACTACTGCGCTTGAGTAAGCTGTTTGCCAAGGTGCGCCCACCCAAATTTGTCGAACCACAGTATTCAAACTGGGCAACCATTGGAATAATATCAAAAAAGGAAGAAGTGAAATTTACATCTGCAGCCAAACCTCAGAAATATTTCAAGTTTACTTTAACGGATTTTCAGCACAATCTGGATGTTTACATATTTGGCAATAAAGGTGTTGAAAAATACTATAATTTGAGAGTTGGCGATATTATTGCAGTTCTAAATGCAGAAATTCTGCCTTGGAGGCCATCGGGACAGGAACAGTTCATAAAATCGTTTAACCTTAGAATCGCTCATGGGTATAATTGCATCCTGGAAATTGCGCAAAGTCGAGATATTGGTTGGTGCCCCGAGATTATTAAAAGTAAAAACGAGGCCTGTAACACTCCAATCAACACGGCCACAGATCGCTGCTGTGAATATCATCGTGAGATTCAATTTAGGAAAACTAACGCGAAACGTGTAGATTTGGCGGAAAACTATGCCATGGGCGCGCCCGTGAAGACCGAGAACCAGCCGGTTCTCTACAAGTCCAAGGGCGTATTTAAAGGAGCACGCCCAGCCTCTACCCAATACAACATCCAACCAAGCTGGTCCCAACAAAATCCGCATCACTACGACCAATATGGTGGGAGATCTCGACATTTCAGTTCGTCAAAGGCTGCTCATGCTTTCTTTGACGAGAAGTACCAAAATCCAGATATGCTTGAAAATTTGGAGAGTAAACGTAGGAAAATCACCATTCAAAGAAAGGATTCAGAAGTGAATAGGGTACTTGATAGAGTTCTCCATAAAAACACAAATGTTGTCGAAGGTATGTCGAACAAAAATACGGCAAAAAGAATCAAGGAGAATACACAGAATGTTTTACAAGGCGGGCTTATTCAGCGACTAGGATTTGACCCAACACATGGAAAATTGGCCACCGTTTTAAACCATAATAATAAGGACAAGTCTCAAAGCGAGGATGGTACTTCTGCAGTCGCACAGATTCTAAACAAGAAAGATAGGGGGATCAAGGATCTTGTAAACTTCAAGAAAAATAATGTTGTTCTTAAACCATCAAGGGTAGCAATTATGAACAGGAAGAACCGGAGAGAAACTGTGTGGAGACAGACATTTAACGAAGTGCCGACGTCAGTCAAACGTGACAATGCAGAAGACAGTGACAGCGAATTGGACATTATCTAAATTTATATATGCTAAAGGATGAATATTATGTAGAAGGTTGGATACATGCATGTTGCAAAAATGCAATAAATTCTATTTGAGGAAATTCCATTGTAAATACCATACGAGACGACCATTGAGCCTTACAGTAGCTCGCGAATTTAATGCCAGTTTATAATTAGCGATACCAGTCTTTGGAATAAAACGTTTATTATTTTTTGGGATATGCAGAATGATTGTGGATGGTTCATGGAGTGAATGTACTAAAAGTTCACTAAGGGATATCCTACGACATGATTGTATTCTTATGAGTTTGTCGTAGGATGTGTTTTCAGGAATAGAGAGAATTTTCAATTTAGTGTTAAAGTTCCATACAGCCTTTTGCAGGGTGGATGTTAACCCTGTGGATGCTGGAATGTCTGCTTGTACCCTAGCGACATTTAAAGTGGCCAATGATAGCGGTTGGGTATTAATGACTTTATTATTAGTGGCTGGGTTTCTGGAACCTTTTAGAATGGTTTTCAATGGCGCTTCTAATGTTTTTATATGCGAACATGTCTGAGTTTTATGGGATGGTGCGAGCGATAACAACTGGGAGATATGGATATCTTTTGAGCGACGGGTATTCTGCTGCCTATACCCCTTTCTTACTCGAGTCATCAATGTTGATATATTAATAGACTTTTCCCTTAGAGCGGTCGATTGCGAGTGTTTTGCCTTAGCCGCAAGGAGCTGACTAAGTGGTAATTCACGGCGCTTAATATTCGAATGTCCCCCCTGGAGGTTGCGCTCACGTGTAACTGTTTGCTCATCAGGGCTATCTGCATATATTTGTGATCCATGACGTTTCATAATGGCATATATAGACACGTTGCGTGCCTGTTTCTTTTCTGTATTCTATCCGATGAGAGGGTTGCCTCTCTTCCTTCTTCAGTTAGGAAAGTGCCTAATGTAAACAAATAATTTTTCGATGAGGGTGTAGTAATTTCAATAAAATATATGCCGTTCTGTAAGAAAAAGAAAAAAATTATATCATTAATATATCTATGTGTACGTTAAAAAAACTGTTTGAGAGACCAGTTGACTCATCTTATTCTTATTAAGCCCAGGGAGTGTTATTTTCTCAAATTCTTATACATGTCGGAGTCCAACCTGGAGCGCGCGAGTGGGCTCAAGGAGCGGGAGTGTCTTGGGGATGCCACCAGGTTACTAATTGAGCGAGCCTGGGGTGGTCCCATTGGTCCACGCCTACTGTGAACATCTGTGTTACGTCCCAAATTGACATTGTTAATTACGTTGTGTGCCGATGTTCTTGCAAAAGGTGATGAGTGTATAGCTGGTTCGTATGCTGGTAGCCCTGGACCTGGGACCGGCCTGACAGATTCCGTAGATATGTCATTATCGATATTGATATGATGCAGGATATCCGCGGTGGCATCTTCGTGTGGATCTGTTGCGCTCTCGTAGACAGGCAGTGGCTTCAACGTTGTAGAGTTAACCCAGGGGAAGAACCCTGTACCAAACCAGAAGTGTTGAACCACAGGAAACTTTTTGAACACTTCGTCATTGTACATCTTCATCAATCCTGATAGGACCTTTGTCCAATGTTTTACATTGTTAGATATATCGTACAGTATCGGAGAGTGCTCGTTGAAAGGGCCGGATTTGACACGGTATATGAATTGAAGAGCCTGGCAGTACATGTTTGTGTCCTCGTAGCGCTGTAATACAGGCCTATTCAACATATCACGAGGTCTAATATCCGTGTCCAGCCCTACCCACTGGGATGCGCCCAGGATATAGACAAAATGGAAATGGTCATCCAGTCCCCACACACCATGCGACCCAGCTGGTTCCAAGGTGTATGTGAGAATTAACTTCCTGATCAAGGAGTAGTAGTGAGAGAAAGCGCACAAAATATCGTTTGCTTGTACATCCTGCAGCATTCCTAGCATGTCTAGCGTTGCAAGGAAGGCCACAAATGACAACTCGTGTCCTGTACCGTAGTCCAGCCTCGTCTTTGAACCGAAGCAATTTTGCAAGTAGTACGCTATTTCCAGATACATTGCGGGATCCACCGATTCTTCCGAGAGATCATCACCCTCTACCTTCACTCTGTTGTGGACAAGTTCTGTGACCTCCTTGACAATAACTGCATTTACCTTGTCGTGCCAGTCCCTGCAGGCCAGATTTCCGTATCGTCTGGGCCCTGGGAACGGCGGTGTGCTGTCTATCAAGGCTGAGAATCTTCCCAGGATATCTATCACCCCACGCACAGTCTCAGACTGCACAGTTTCCGCTGTATTCAGTGGGTGTCCCTTGACGAGTGTAACGTATCTGTTGAGGTAGAATTTCAGTCGTTGTAGTGCAATTGAGTATTGGAAGTTCGCCGTTCCCTGGGTATCAAATATACGTTTCACCGGTGCTGTGAAATGAGCCTTAGCCGGGTCAAATATACTCATCGTGAAAATATGGAGTTTCGAACTGTTGCAACGGGGAGCTTTTGTGGATATATGTGTTGTTGTGTTACGATATTGCGGTGCCCAGAGAGAGAGGGGGGGGGGGGAGCTTAGCTAATATGTAAAAATATATACTGGTCCGCTTTTAAATTAAAATAAGAAGCAAGATTTTCCCAAATTTTAATAGGGTAAATGAGGAGTTACAGGGGTATTGGCAGTGGAATATAGCATTCAATTTTTATCATTTCTGTCTTGTTGATCCTCGTATGAACTTGCTGACCAATACAACTTGCAGTACATGTAGTCACGTGACAAGGTGGTCTCCGCGCCTCTTCCAGAACTAACCGCCGATCCAGCTTCACCAGCACAGCGCCGTTTTATCGTATGTATCTTACTTAAACGCTGCACATTGCCCCTTTGTAATAATGACTGTCGAGACGTGAACATCGTCCATCTGTGCCAGTGCAAGACCAACGACGGCGATATATCCCGATCCTGAAATCTGCACCCACGTGACCTCACCACCTGGTCACCCGGCCGCAAACAAATAATAATTTCCCAAGGGAATGGGAGCCCCCACGAAGTAGCAACTCTGAACTCACCACCAGGTCCGACTAGAGGTGGTGGCGTCAAGTCAAAGGATGCAGAACAACCCCGTACAGCGCCGGCGCTCCATCAGGGTTCAGCCAACTAAACGTCGCGCCTCTTGACGCGCCCACCGGTGTCGCCCGCCGTGACCGGTGCGAAAAAGGGGCACTAGCTCAAAGGAAGAACGAGGACCTCAAACAAGTAACCCTCAAAACAACAAGAGAAAAGAGAAAGGGAGAAAAGTCAGGGACAACACAGAAACAAGAGTAGCTGATAAGCTGTTGTAATTCCGGAAAAGAAACTGTTAGCAACAATATTAGTCGCACAATGAGTCGCAGAAAAGAGCACAAAAGTATTCTGTTAACGAACCCTGATGGATTCCAGTCGCACCTGTTCGAACCCTCTACGAGTGTGACGAGCGAGGCGGCCGATATTGAGCATGTTACACCTGCCGATGAGCCTGACACGACTCCCAGCCCCAGTGACGGTCCTGGCGTGCAGTTTGACAGTGAACAGATCGAGAGAGGTCGGTCCAGAATAATGAAGAGGGACCTTGTGCGCAATGAGAGCAGCGGCGAGCGCTCTGGAGCTGGCGGCAGAGGCGCATCCACTACGACCAGTACTAGTGCAAGAAGTGGGTCGTCGAGTGGTGACAAGTCGCGGTCAAGATCCAGATCCCGGTCGATGTCTCGGTCGAGGAGCAGGATCCGCGAAGAGGAGTTTCTGAAATGGACGGTACTACGGCAGGATCCCTCGATGCGTCTGTATAATGTACAGAAGAAACCCCGGGGCAACAAAACCAAGGGCGGTAACGGTAATTCCAGCGAAGAGGATGGCAGCGCCACCGACACCAGCGGCGAGGGCGAGGACGAGGACGATGAAGAGGAGGAGGAAGAGGAAGAGGAGGAGTCCGACGAAGAGCAGGTAAGCGATATCGATGACGACGCCGAGATTGACGCCAAGTTTGACTACGACCCAGGGATGAAAGTGCTGCCAAACTTTGTCATCAGCATCAACAACGTGTTAGAGAGCAGTAAACCGTGGATTGCGAAATTCCAGGCCGATGGCAGAGCCAAGGCCGCAGCTGCGGACGTGCAGATTGAGCGCGAAGACGAAGGGTATGTCAGAGGAATGCGTGTTTTACACAAGGAAGCAGCCGACGCAGAGGGCGAAGACGGCAAAGAACAGAGCCCAATAGACACGAGCTCCAGCGACCCCGCGACATACATCCTGTACATGGACATGACGAGCGAGTCTATGTACGCACTGACATACCTTATGGGTACCGTTGTAAACAGCGGGGACACTGTATACATCGTCCAGTGGGAATCTAGCAGCAAGTCCGTTAGCGACAGCACTATTACAAAGAACGTAGTAACGTTGAGCGAGCACTGCGAACACCTGTTCGACTGCATCAGCGCTGTTGTCGACACTTTGGATGTTGTGATACTTTCACTGACGCATCCATACCCCAAGCATTTGCTAAGCGAGATGATCAGCACGTTAAAGCCGCAGACACTGTGCTGCTCGCTTTCCATAGTGCTGTCAGGTCTGCAGAACTTTGTGTGCGGCGTGCCAATGCTCGTGATCCGCAAGAAGCTGAAACGCACAAAGCGCAAGGGCTTTATGGAGTAGTCGCTGTGCAAAAAAATGTGCGCAGCCCTTTTTTTTGTCTGGCAGCTGCAGCGTCTATTTCAGCTGTTGCTACACGATATTACTAATACAACACACAGCACGCAAACCATCCCGCATATTTCGCTATTCCTGAGATTTGAACATTGGACTATTCCTGAGATTTGAACATTTGGCAGAACGCACATTTGGCGCAACGCTCATTGGCGCAACGCCAATTTGGCAAACCACTCTACAGGAAACTGTCGCACTGCGAAACCCCCCAAAACTGCACCCCGCAACATTGCACGCGAACAACACAGCGCAACATAGCGCCGCTGCGTCAAAAAAAAAAGAAAAAAATGGAGGCGTCCTGCCCTAGATCGGTGTCAAAGGGGGGCATTCTGCGCAATTGCTTCCTTTCGCACGCTCCGTCCCTACGGCTCCGCGTTTCCCCGATCCCTGAATGAGTGCAGCCGCTCAATTCGGCGCGCTGAACTGCGCGCGCGTGGCGCCGGCGCGACCGCTATCCCCGAAACACATTTTTGCGTGCGCTAAGCGCACACTTTTGCGTTTTGCAAATCCCGGGCTTGTTACGCCCATACACCACTATATACATATATCACACACACACACATACAATATCTGTCTCCAACGCAAATTTGGGTTCTTCGCATATTCCCATATTAAGGCCGGCGCTCCCCTGTTTTTTTTCGGTGTTTGTGCGCGCACAATTGTGTGTTCCCCTGGCTCCTTTCTCCGCTGCCGGGCGGCACACGTTCTGCAACTTTGCGCGTCTCCCGCTTCCCCGCACGGAACGCATTTTTGGCACACTTTTGCGTGTTGTGCAATTCACACCCTTCGAGGATGGCTATATATAACCCAGGATGTTTTAGCCGTTTTCCACATTGCCAAAGGTTCCCTCTTGTTTCTTGATGGATCTTGTGGTATAATTTCTTATTTCTTTTAATTTACACCTTTCTCTATAATAATTTTTTTTTTTTATTTTCCTTCTTCTTCTCCCATTTAGTTTCTCCCTTCTCTTCCTCCTGGAACAAGAAGAAGAAACGAACATACCGATTTAATATAATGTTCAGTTCGACTCGTACTGCATTCAGAAACCGTGTCATCGCAGCCACTGCTGCGGCGACAGTCTTTGGTGCTGGAGCCGCTTACTACAGCGCAATGACTAAGAAGTCTCCGCTGGCCGACTACTCGCATCTCAGTCCCGCTGCCGCTTTGGAGGCCTTGCAACCACGTGAACCAAACACGCCTTCTCGTGAACAGTTGCTGAGTAAACTGGCCAACGGGTCTAAGCAAAATCCCTTTGATGTGCTTGTGATTGGTGGTGGTGCTACCGGTGCGGGGTGTGCCGTTGATGCTGCTACCCGTGGTTTGAACGTTGCCCTGGTAGAGAAGGATGATTTCGCATCTGGTACTTCCTCCAAGTCCACAAAGATGGCTCACGGAGGTGTGCGGTACCTGGAGAAGGCCTTTTTGGAGTTCTCTAAGGACCAACTGGACCTGGTTATTGAGGCGTTGAATGAGCGTGCGCATCTGCTGAACACTGCACCACATCTCTGCAAGATTCTGCCTATTATGATTCCAGTCTACACATACTGGCAGATCCCATACTTTTATGCCGGTTGTAAGTTCTACGACCTGTTTGCCGGGTCGCAGAACTTGAAGAGTTCCTATCTGCTGTCTAGCAAGAGTGCCTCAGAGGTCGCTCCTATGCTTGACGGCGCTAATTTGAAGGCTGGGTTGGTTTACCACGACGGTTCCTTCAACGATTCTAGATTAAACTCTTCTCTGGCCATTACTGCTATTGACAATGGTGCCACAGTTCTGAACTACACGGAGGTGAAACAGCTCATCAAGGAGGACGGAAAGGTCCAGGGTGCGGTGGTTCGTGATACTGAGACCGGCAAGACATACGATGTTAGAGCCAAGACTGTGGTGAATGCTACAGGTCCCTTCAGTGATCGTATTCTGCAGATGGACAACTCCAGCGATGGTCTACCAGACTCTCAGACATTCGACCCTAACGCCTCGATTACCAGCGAGATAGCCGTTGAGAAGCCAAAGATGGTCGTCCCATCTGCCGGTGTCCACATCATCCTACCAAGTTTCTACTGTCCAAAGAATATGGGTCTGCTGGATGTAAGAACTTCTGACGGTAGAGTGATGTTTTTCCTCCCATGGCAAGGTAAGGTTCTTGCCGGTACTACCGATATCCCAATGAAGCAGGTTCCAGAGACCCCAACTGCCACCGAGGCAGACATCCAGGATATTCTAAAGGAACTACAACACTACATTAAATTCCCAGTCAAGAGAGAGGATGTTCTGAGTGCATGGGCCGGTATCAGACCATTGGTTCAGGATCCACGTGCGGCTGACAAGAATGGCGGCAAAACAGAGGGTCTTGTCAGATCTCACTTTATCTTCACATCCCCATCTAACTTAGTCACCATCGCCGGTGGTAAGTGGACCACATACAGAGAAATGGCCGAGGAGACCATCGATGAAGTTGTTAAGGTCGGAAAATTCACCAATGCCAAACCTTGTTCGACAAGACTTTTGAAGTTGGTCGGTGCTGAAAATTGGAACCCTAACTTGGAGGCTCTGCTAGCTCAAAAGTACAACCTTTCTTCAAGAATGGCCCAGCACCTGGCAGACAACTACGGAACCAGAGCACCATTAATTTGTGAGTCCTTCGAACAGAACAACATCAACAAACTTCCTGTTACTCTAGCCACAAATTTCAAGATTTTGAGTCAACACACTGCCCCAGCCGATGCTGAGAAGGTCGACACTATTGCTGACCTTCACATCATTGAGAACGACAAAGTCAACCCATTTGACTCTTTCCGCTACCCATTCACCATCGGTGAGCTAAAGTACTCTATTCAGCACGAGTATGCCAGAACTCCACTGGACTTCCTTCTAAGAAGAACAAGATTTGCATTCCTAGATGCCAAGCAGGCTCTAAACGCAGTTGAGGGAACAGTAAAGGTTATGGGTGACGAGCTCAACTGGGACGACCAAAAGAGGGCAAAGGAGATTGAAACCACAAAGGTGTACATCAAAACATTTGGTGTTTAGATGGTAGAGATACGTTTCTCTTGGAGTCTGCATTACCCTGGAATGCAGATACTTTCCTGTCTTTTTCCAACTAATATTCAATGTACAGTGACGCAAAATTCGTGCACTCTTTTATTATGATATTCCTTCATGAAAACAAAAAAAAAGAAAAAGATATTAATTACCAAATATCATTATGATGATTATTGTATCAACAAAAGACTGAGATGGTCCTTATATGCTTACATAATTCTTTATTTTATATTACGATGTAAATATTCCATTAACAAAATAAAATGAAAAAAAGTAATTTATCTTAATATTCATTCGCAGTATACTATAGAAACTAATCAATACGCTCGTAAAATAAGACGTATGCATCCTTGCTTGATATTTTGTTAATACCGTTATCCATATCACCATGGTTATTTTCAGCCTTTACTACCTCATCGTCAAAGTAGTACCACTTCTGTTCGTTGGTCTTCAGACTATGTTCATAATCCTTGTTGATTAGCGAAGTGTAATGTCCACTTATTAGGTTTCCGGTATGGTTTACAATACCATATAGTCTATATCTCATGACCTTGTGATTTTTCAAAGCTATCTGAAGAATTAAAGGATACGTGATAATCGAGCTATTTTTCTTGGTCAGATCGTAATAGAATCTAGACAGGTGTATTACAAGTACCTTTGGTAATGAAATGAAGTTCAAGGTTTTTACCGTAACCAATTTTTTGTTCTTCCAGTGTCTTAAGGCTTCATCATCAGCTTCATCTAATTCGTCGTCAGATTCGTCATAGGATGTTGCCTTGGAATCAGTATCTGATGAGCCACTGTTGGAGTTGTGAGCTATTTGTTCGTGTATTTTTGATTCGCTCTTCCTAATTAGTCTAAATGGAGACAGGGATCTTGAAATAGTTTTAGGTTTCTTCTTTTTGGACCCACCAAATTTAAATATCGAATGTTTTTCCCTGCTTCTTTCCTTTTTGACCGGCACCTGCAAAGTTTGGGACTGTTTCAATTTCCTTCTTTTATCCTTAATTTTCCGTCTGTGTTCCTCACAGCATTTTGGACAACTCCAGGCATTTTCTCCAGACAGGACTTCGTCCGCCGTGTACATGCTAATGCAATCCTCGAGGTTAATACGCCCTGATAATTTTGTTAAACTTTTTTGTTTCTTAGGAATTGCCAATGACAACACATAGAAACTAGAATAATTGTAGGTGGAAAAGCCACAGCGCTCACATTGTAAACAACTCTCCATTTGTCCTTGGAATATAGTATCGATTGGGGAAACTCCGTTAGCATTGAAGTTGCCGCTGAACCATTCCTTGTACTCCTTTTGATTAACTTTCAGCTCAACTGTATCATATAGCAACATTCCAGGATTTTCGTTCACGATTGCATCCTGGTTGGATAATTCATCGTGTAATCTGTCCAACATAAGCATTAGGAATTCCTGTGTGTCCTGCTGATCATCCGGAATTCTAAGATCTGGTCTTAGAAGACTGCATGTCTTCAAAAATGCAATTGGTACTACAGAACAACCTCCATTAAGATACATTTTCCTAAAAAGAATATTCAATGAGTTAGAAAGTGATAATTTTCTACTATTTGGAGCTATCTGCTTGTTATTCATATTCATATACCTTTCGTATTCGTTACTCAAAAATAAGTCCCTGAACAACTTGGTTGAGAATAAGCATTGTATCATACTGTTTATGTAGCATGTGTTACCTAGATTTCTCAGACCTGTAACTGAAAGCGATACATAGATGTTTGGATTTTTCTCAATTGTTGGAATTGAAAAGTTTTTGGATCTAGGGGAAAGAGCTCTTTTCTGTTCGACTTTACTTTCGTATCGGTTAACGACACGTTTTCTCTCGGGGATGGTGTTTGGGAGAGCAGGTACATGAGATGGCATCCGCGATATTGGCTCACGTCTGTGTGGCTCCATCTTGACCTTTGGTGGCAGTCTTGGGGGTATATTAGGTGGCTCCATCATTGGAGGTGGTGGAGTTTTGGGTCTCATGGCAGGGGGTGGAGGGGGTGGCCTCTTTCTAATTCTCATGGGGACCTCTGGGGGTTTGAATGATGGGGCCTCTGGTACACGGTTTACTGGGGTGAATTCTGTTTCTGAAATAGTCTGATGGCCAGCATCGAAACCATTACTTTCAGATGGGGAGGCAGTCTTTTGAAGGACCTTTTTACCCTCCTTATCATAAGGACCGTACATGTATTGTCTAGCGTCCACATCGTATTCCTTGGTGTATTTGTGCATCATTTTCTTCCACTTTTCGTAGCCACCAAGTAATGCGGTAGGGGCACCTTTAAACTTGTCATTCTCGTTGAGGGACGTTATCAGCAAATAAAACAGTATGAAATGGTAGTCAAAATTTAGCTTCATGTATGTTTTCATATCAGAATAATATACGATATACTCATATGAATTTCGATTATTGAAAATTGGGTTATTCAATTTTTCCTCGAGGACGTGGATGTCATATATTGGTGCGTTATTTTCAGCATCCCATAGCAAAGTTGGATCCAATGCAACATAACTATCCGCAATAATATTGTTGTATGCATACCTTTTGGCCAATCTTAAATCAATTAGTAATAATTTCTTCCTTTCCACAGGGTTGGTCAAAATTGAAAAAAGTTCCGGTGCAGTAATTATACTTTGTCTCTCGAGTCGTTCGAGCCCTCTGATAAAATCATTTGATTTGTCATAGTAATCGTCATTCTTCAGTTCATCATTTTCATTCTCCATCATATACACTGAATGGTAAGAGTTCTTTCTATGAGTCAGTCCTCTATCTGCGACCAGTTCACTGTTACTGCTATTGGGGCTCTCAGCCAACGAGCCATAAGGCTGACTTCCAAAAGTCTTTGTTTGTGTCTGGGATGGATCATCAAACATAGACATTGCCACACTCTCTGTACGTGCTCTGAGAAGGGGTTGATGTGGGACCACTGGCATAGGCGTGTTGCCCTTGGGAAATTCTATTGGTTCATTAAAGTCATCAGTCAATGGAAGGGTCTCTACTGGTAGTGTTTCTGGGTATAATGCAATTTTTAATTGGTCGTTTGGTTCTAATGCTGGTGCCGTCCATAGTTGTGAGGATGTCTCATTCTCTTCGTTGAACAGTCCACTATCACTGATCATAGGAATGTCTCCGTTATGCATTGTTGCACTCAGTAGATTTTCGTCCTTCTCAGCTTCCGTCGACGATATAGAACTTGAATATGCTGAATCAGATGCAATACTGTTTTCATCACTACTGCTGTTGTCTTCTTTGTGGGGCACGATATCATCTAGTCTATGCCCCTTTCCATCCTCATTGGTGTCCTTTGCGATGTTGAGACTAGCCAGTGAGTCGGCAATCGTTTCACCTGGCACAGAGTATGCCCTCTTCCTCTCTGTTAGATTAGTCAGCCCTACTGGCTCGGTAGAAGTTCTGTCCAGAATGTTGTCAATCTCATCCCTGACCATAAGTCTGACGTTTGTCATGTTCATCTGACTCTCGTACAGGTTTTTCATATCTGTGTAAATCCCAAAGTCCTTGTTCTTAGTCTGAAATTGGATGGATCTGGGCATAATGAGAAATATATAGAAGCATCCTATGATGTATGATGTGAGTGAATCGTTGTCATTCTTGTCGTGAATAAAGCGCATGTACAGCTCGAACAGATACTGTGTATGTTCTAGCAGATCTATCAGCTTCTCCAGTTTCAGTTGTGGATAGTAGTGTTTTATATCATCCCTATATATACTCTTTATTCTCTTGGCCAGTTCTGGAGAGTATTCTGGCGAGAATAGCACAACTCTTTCTCTCTCCATTGTGGAACAATTCGGTGTGGGTGTTGTAAATAACGATTTGGGAGTGACCGCCTACCTATTCAGACCTGGATTAATAAATGCTCAAAAAAAAATTCCTTCTGTAGAATATGATAGTTGTTGAGGAGTTTGTCTTGAATAAAAGGTATCTTCCAGATATATTCCTGTTGAGTAGGAATGAAAGGGGCTGTTTGATTTCTGTTGATCTCCGTCTCCCTGGAGTCTATGGCTGCCTCTGTTTTTTCGGATACTTTTATGGTAAAACCTATGCAATTATTGAACGAGTCTCTTCTCCTATAATTAATGGAATGTTCAGATGTCCTACTGCTACTATCTGGTGGCAAAAGTGCGTTCCTCTGCTTTGCCACCTTCAAGTTCCCCCCCCCACGCTGCCCCACATGGCTAAGCCGCTACGCCTCGCGCCCAAAATTTAGAGAAAAAACAGACACCCCAAATGCCCCACAAAGTGCCGCAGGAGTTGATGCTACAACCGCCTATTAGTTAATAATAGCTATTGTTTCCGACAATAACAACGAAATAAAGAGGTTATCGGTCGCAGATGGATCTAAATAAGGGAATATTGATTACTTATATGGCGTTTTGCACATGTATAGTGGACGTTCCAATGATTGAGAAATTTTCGGGCAGCCCAGCGGTGTTCCGTGTTCGGCGGCAAAAGCGTGTGTAAATTATGTATGTACGAGAGGGGAGATGTGCACTTCTTTTGGGTATATTACTTCCTGGA
Organism: Maudiozyma pseudohumilis; assembly: GCA_030579215.1. Taxonomy (NCBI): domain Eukaryota; kingdom Fungi; phylum Ascomycota; class Saccharomycetes; order Saccharomycetales; family Saccharomycetaceae; genus Maudiozyma; species Maudiozyma pseudohumilis. The sequence goes on from JAKTPZ010000248.1 coordinate 163,089, forward strand.
GAAGTACTTGGAGGATCCACAGGTCGCTACTGCATAATCGTACGCAGACTCTCCCACGTTCAGGTACTTGGCAGCGTATTCTCTTGCGGTCTCATTCTCGATGCTCTCTAGCTTGAAGGTGAGTCCGGTATTGCGCTTAATACCAGCCATGCAAGTAGACGCCAGTGCCAGATCTATTCCAATGTGTATAGCTTTGCCTAGCTATTGTGATGTCTCTATGGATATACCTACCGCAGAGGTCTTCCTTAGAGTGTTGCTGTTAGTATTCTTGCATAGGTAGGTAGGCGTATCTTTTTATTTTTTTGTCCAGCAGCAGTTGTGCCAGGTAAACAACGCACCGCTCTTGTGAAAGTAAACATACATATGTCATAGTTATATGGGGGTATATACTGTGTACAGGTTACTCAGTCAAAGCACCCTATCTAATCGCTCTTCTCAACCGCACCATCGCAACTGATGATCCCTCTTGTTATACTGAAAACGGCGGTTCGAGTTCTGCCCGGGTCGAGACCGGCAAGAGTTCAGCCTGCGGGGGGGTAAGCGAAGCGAGGGTTGACCCGCAGCCAGCCGGAAAGCCCTGCCGGCGCGAAGAAAAAACAAAAACTGCAAGCCAAAGGGGAGCAGGGGGGAGGTTGAAAGGGCAGAGAAGAGGCAGTGGAGTTGTAATAGAAGAAGCAGTGGAGTTGTAATAGAAAGAGCACACGCCAAGTGGTTTAACAAAGGGTTTTTAGTTCATTCCACAGCTCGCTAATCACACCATATTTCTACAATGCTAAGAACAGCCGGACTTAATTCGCTAAAGGTATCTTCTAGGGTCCTGAGAACATCCGCATGTCGTGGGCTGACCATGTCCGCCGTGAGACTGAACACACAGGCTGCAGACACCGCTGCCAATGGTGCCAAGGGAAAGCCTATGGTTGTTGACAGAGAACTTCCAGACCCAATGGCAGACCGGAAGAAGCAGTGGCTGGGATTTGCTGCTTTTACCGTCGCTGTCAGCTCTGCACTGGCCATTATTTTCAACTACGAAAAGACAGAGAATCCAATTATTTCAGACACACTGTATCAGCTGCGTAAGTCTCCGATTACCAAGGAGTGGCTGGGTGAGAACATCGAATTCGACGGAATTGTTCCATGGGTCTATGGTAAGCTGAACCCAGTCGCAGGTAAAATCAACATCACATTTTATATTAAGGGTAGCAAGAACCAGTCTGGGATGATCAGACTGGTAGCCGACAGAGAGAATCGTCGCGACGAGTTCTTGATCCATGAGTGGAGTCTGACTGTCAATGACCAGAGATTCGATCTGCTAGATGAGAGTTCATCCAAGACGTTGAACCACAACTGAGGGTTCTTTTTTTTCTACATGCACTTTTCTAACTGGGTTGTTCAACCCATATGTACCTATCGTCACTGGCCATGCCCTATCTACTTAAATTACATTGTAAATAATGATATATCTTCTTTTCTTCCTTGGTGGTGATTGCAACTTTTTTTTGGTAATTAGTGTTTGCATTTTTACCTTTATTAATTATTTTTAATCGCCAATGAAAAACTGGATTTGTTCAAATAAATTGATCCCAGTAAACAAATAATAGAGAAATATTCATATCAGCAAAGTATCAAATATGTGGGTAGTATGACCCAAAATCTAGATGTAGTAAGTTTTTGACAAGTATTTCTTGGCTTTCTAACTCTATGTCGAGCTCAGGTCGGAGTTTATCATCGTTGTAGTCTCCCGCTGTCCGGCCAAAAACAGGCAATATATGGTAATAGTTTCCTCGGTTCTTATCGTTTGAGGCCAATGTTTCAGTTTTTAGTGTACTGCTTAAACTCTGCCTTTCCTTCAAAGATTGTTGGTACGATTCCCCATTGTACGAGGCAACAATTATTTTACGGTACTCTGGAACATAACACCTCTTCTGCAGAGGAAGCAAGGCCTTAGGGGAGGTGTCTTCGGGAACACCGTTTTGCATAGTTTTACCTGGCGCAATGCTGTTCTCAATCCAGGTTGTCATATCATCCCACTGAATATCTTGTGAGTCTTCATTTCCGAATCCTTGCAATAATTCATCATTACACACTCTCCTTTCTATAGGACCATCTGGTTTGCGCCAAAGACATACCGCAAGACCAGCTATAATTACAAACATCGGAACTCCTATTGCACATGAAACTGCAACTGTGACACTGACCATTTTTGTAAAGCACAGGTTTATATGTTTGTATTTAAAACAAAAGAACAAATATATTGTATTTTATATGATTAAAAAGGTCAATACAATTCGAACTATCAACATGAAATCAAATACCACGTGGAGTTCGAATCATTTTATGTTACAATATGTTGATTATACATATATATTTCCAAACAAAAATGAATCTGACGCATGTGCCATTATTCTGTCACAAAATATTACCTTCTGTCATTTTTGGATGTATTAGAAAAGTAACGATACCTGAGATATTAAAAAAGAGAGGATGCGCAGTTAAAACGACAATACATTTATATATTCTGTATATCACTCATCAATGCATGCGTTCTTTCTAACAATTCACCTTCGTTACTTGACTTTGAATCTACCTTAGCCAATACCCTAGAACCTCTTCTTCTTAAGCGCGGCTCCTCAGTCTTAGAGTTCACACCACGTAGTTGTGCTAGTAGCGCATCAACAGCATCATCACCACTATCTTCTTGCCTCTGAGGGTTTGTTCTTTGTTCAACAAGCATCTTGCGCTGTTCATAAACGCGGTCCATTTCTTCTCTTTCAATATTCTCTTTGGCACATTTCCTAAATGCGTCGACAAAATCCATAACATGTTTGAAAAATTGTCTCTTACTTTCGATATCCTTAGGGTCCTCTCCATATAATACCATAACCTTATTCACGTCACGATCTGTCAACCTAAACTGATCCTCTAGAAGACGAGCTTTTGTCTTTGCCTTTGAAGCTTTGTATTTAATCTTGCGTAGAACTTGATCTTCTGGGTGTAATGCTTCGGGGTGCGAAAGCTTACCATCCTGAATATCATAAACAACAGTGTCTATCTTTTTGCTAAACTCCTTACATTCATTTTCCAGATAATCCAAACTAATACTACCCATATCTTCAACAAGTTTTATATCATCCAAGAAAGCATACACATCTGGATATTTGAAACGGATAATCTTTTCGATGAAATGTAAAAATGACTGATTGTTGTCAGTACTGGATTTTACGAATGCCAGCTTAGTTAAGGTACTGATTTTGATACCATGAACACTACGCTTGTTCATGTAATTACCAATGGAGTATATGATGTATAATGCGTTTTTTAGTTTTGAGGAATTCTTCAACGTCCGTACAGCATCATCGATCTTTTGGAGTTTATACACTAGATCATAATAATCTTTCTCGTAGGTCATTACTAATAGTAAAGCCTTCGACCGGATCTGCCAGTAGCTTCTCAGATTGTAGCAAAGACCTAGGAATATCTGGTCAGATCTTTCAAGAACATCTGGTGATTTATGAGGTCCCGAATTTGACAGGTAGTTAGTTCCATACGGTTCGTACTTCTTTGATAAACTCTGAGGAATGTTTCCCAAATCATCCTTGCAGAAAAACTCCAAGACGGACGTATTCCGCAGAATTTCCGCTTCGCAGTCGAGGACTTTAGTTATCAGTGCTGCAACAGAGTAGTTTGAAAATATATGCAAGTTGATTCCAAATTGTTGGGCCAAATCTCTGGGTAAGAATGAAAGCTTCTTCGTCGTGTTGTCTGATATCTTCTTTTTGGTGACCTTTGCCGAAACCTCTTTGAGTTGGAATGCTGCATTAACATCTTCAAGAATACCACTGTTCTTCAAACCGACAAGGACATCCTCCAACGATCTTTCATCTGCCCAAATTGTGTGTTCAACACTATCAATCTTGTCCCAATGGATCTGTTTCAACTTTAGATTTGGTACTTTTTGTTCTTCCATCCCTAGACCAGCTGGGAAAGGTGGAGGTGGAGGTGGAGGAGGGATCCCAGAAGAATCATCCTCATCTTTTAAATCTTCTCCCACATCCTCAACCAAGGAGGGAATAAGAGAGTCGGGAAGAGGTGGTGGAGGAGGAGGGGCTGTCAAGGACTCTGGTAAAGGAGGTGGTGGCGGTGGAGGAAGTGCAGTTAATTGCTCTGGTAAAGGAGGAGGCGGTGGAGGTGGTGGAGCTGTTGAGGTGACTGGCGAGATACCATTCTCAAAATCTGACTGCAGATCGTCCCTTAGGGATATCTGCGAATCACTAATGCCATATCCGCCGATAGCTCCCGGCAATCCCATGCCTCCGATGCTCAAAGAGCCACGCATGCCCCCTTGTCCAAGAGTCTGTGATGACATGCCTCCATTAATATCGGATACGTCTGAGATATCTGAGATTACAGATTGTTGAGCTCCAAACATCATATACGGACCAGGAATGTTACCATTTAGTATGGCATCACCTGAATCTAGAGAAACAATTGAACCTTCTTTGCTGTACCTTCCTGGTGGGATTCTGCTAGAATCTGCCAATGGATACAATCCTGAACTATTTTCTGCATCTAAGCCAAATCCTGACCCAGATATTGTTTGTGTTGAGTGTATGTTTACATTGCTTCCACCCAGTTGATGTGTTCCACCCGCATTGGAGGGAAGTCCAGAAATACTAGATGTTCCAGAACTGGGAAATATACCAGTACCTCCAGAACCAGGGAGCCCCTGTGGCTGATCTGACACACCGGATCGGCCAGGCCCTGCTGTCCCACGAAATGGGCCAGTACCGACTGAAGCACCAAATGCACCAGTTCCATCAGATCCACTGAATACACCGGTACCACTAGGTCCTCCATTCGCACCGCCCTTCCCGAAATAACTCCCAGCCACATCCGTAGACGAAAGATTGGGCTTATGACCGCCCAATAACGACGATAATGACATCATTTTCTTACTCTCCTTCAACCCATGGGAAAATGAACTATTCCGTTTGATATCCGAATGAAGGGGCAAACTAGTGTCTGGTTTTAAACTTTCGAAAACGGACATTGGGCGTCTCTTGGTTCTGTACTGCAGACGTTCAAATGTGGCTGAACGTTCCTGTTTTATCTTTGAGTCCTTTAGTAATTCTCCCAACGCCTTATTTTTAACTTCCATCCTTTCAAGTTCATCCTTATTCACCACTAATGCATCCTTCAAGGTGTTTATTTGGACCAAGGCCTCGTTATCATCCAGTCCCTTTTCACCCCTTATCTTCCTTAGTTCCACATTCAATTGTTGGACAGTGTCCTCCGCCTCTCTGAGGTCGTCCATTGCCCTTCTTGCTATCTCGTCCGATTGTAATCCATCCAGCAACCGCTCCAGCGACTCCTGTAACAAGGAGTTCGGCTCCAAGTCATCGCTCACATCTGTCTGGAACTTCTCCAGGAGGTATGTCAGCATTGAGCTTAAGGCCTTGTAGAGCTTGATAGACTCCGAGTACGTTCTTGTGTCGAGCATTGCGGACAAAGACTTCACCAGGTCACCGAGTGGTTGTTCCAGCGGTGTGTCCTGTGTTTTCTGGACCAAAGCCTGCAAGATAGGTCCGTACGACAAAGTCGGGAAGATTGGTGCCTCATTATTTATACGCATCCTCACCCCTTCCTCCTTTATCTTGTAACTTTGGATCTGCTCTTTGATTTGTGTTGAGTCGAGTACCTCCATCTTGAAGAACAACTTGTGTATCTCTAGGTTTCGCAGCTGTTCGAGGATGAACCCCTTCTTGTTGTAGGATGGATATGCCTCCAGTATAGAGTTTATGAGGAACAGCACCGAAGAGAGGAACTCCGTGATGATGTGTTCCGGGCTGGGAAACTGCAGGATGGCCTTGCCGCTCCTGCGCATCTCTTCCATGATCTCGCTTGTGTTGTCAATAATATCTGCGATATCGTTGACCCACAGCTCCAGCTTCTTCTCCAGCATCGACCATATCACGTCGTACCCGCGCTCCGAGTCCAGGTACGTCAAGAGCAAGAGAAGCTGGCACGTCTGCAACTTCACTTTAACGGGCGACCCCTCGTTGATCATTGTGTCGATGAAGTAAGCGAGCAGAGTGTCGCTGTGCAGGATCTTCACCCTTGCCTCCATGTTGTTCATGAGTGTCTTGCAGGAGCTGAAGTACGCGTACTGCGCCGTGCCGTCCATCTGGGGCACTATATCGACGAGCCTGGTGTAGTAATCCCCCGAGACAAACCTGCGGATGAACTGTTTCTGGCGCAGCCGCTTCTCCAGCTGGTACAGCGCCCTGACCTTTGTCCCCGGGTCAGCCAGTGCTGCGTCGAGGTTTGCGAGGAACGCAGTGTCAGCCGCATGCACGGCCTTCAAACGCGACTCGTCGCTGGACGCAGTGCCATTATCATTACCATTGCCCTTGCCATCGCCAGCGCCACCCTCCTCCTGTTCCATCTGGCGCACCCTGCACACCAGCTGCCACTTCCTCTGCGTGGACACACTCTGCAGTGTCTCGTGGGCGGACCCCCAGAAGTACGTCCCACTGTCCAGCACCTGCTGAAACAGCCTGTCAACGGTGGCGCTATCTGGTATTGCGTTGTGGCCTGGAGCTAGTGTGGCGGGAAGGGGCCTTGTGACTGATCCAGCATCGTGAGATGTATCTGCGAGCTGTCCCATGACTGATCCGGTATTACGGGGTGTGGCGGGAAGCGACCCTGTGATCGATCCAGCATCGTGAGGTGTATTTGCGAGCGACCCTGTGACCGATCCAGCATTGCGGGGGGTAGTATCCGCCCTCACTTGCGGCGCAACCACCTTTGCCTTTGTCCTGAAGGAGTACCTCTTTGCTGCGTGTGTCTGCCCCGCGCCGCCGCCGCCGCCGCCCACCGCCCGCTGGGACACGAGCCCTTTCCCTGCGAGCTCCAAACCGCGCTGCACGAGATCGCGTGGTTGCACAGGAGACCCTGCCAGTGCAGTATCATTCGCACCACTGCGTCGCTGTTCCATAGTCGAGTGTTGAGTAACGAATAGACAGTGATGAATCAATGAACCAATGAACCAAACTATATCAAAAGTGTGTCAAACTATATCAAAAGAACACAAAACTATGTCTAAAGTGTGTCAAACTCTACCAACCCCTGTTGTACCCCTCTTTTGGGTGGCAAAACACCTGTCCAAACTACAACAAACCACACGGCGGCTCCGCTATTACATGGATCAGGGCCACCGGGCAGCGCCGCCCAACACGCCAATTTTCGCGACGCGGCTCGACCGGCGCACAGCCATGTACGGGTATCCCAGGTAATACAGGGAGGGGTATAATACAGGGAGGGGTATAATACAGGGAGGGGTATAATACATAGTACAATACATAGTACAATACATAGTACAATACATAGTACAATACATAATATAGAGTATATACTATAATAACGTACCACACAACACAAACACCCTACAGCCCCCCAAACTGAGTGTAAAACCTCTTGCTCAGCGCGTCAACCCGCGCGTAGTCAGGCCTCGCCAGCACTGGCATCTCTTGCACGAGGTAGTTGATCTGGGACAGAATAGGCGGGCGCAGAGAAGTCGGGGATGTCTCGGCGGCTGTGCTGTCTACACTGTCTGTACTGTCTGTACTGCCCGCCCCCCCCGCGCCACACCGCGCGCGCCTCGCCCAGGCATTGAAATTCCGCACAACGCTATTCAACCGCTCGTCGCCACCCTGGCCCTGCGCGTTGCTCCTGTTGGAGGACAGCTTCAGCGGCGCCGTTGGGTAGTCGTGCGGTATATTCACAGAGAACT